>JBCNJP010005946.1:0-77492 GCA_039602395.1 Deinandra increscens subsp. villosa
CTTACCACACACATGATGGTATACCCATGTGGTGTGGTACCAATTTTTCTTCTTTTCTTTACATTTTGATTATTTTTAAACACTAAAAAGAAATACAACTACTATTTTTTTAAACATTCAAAAAGAAATACAATTACCAATAATTAAAAATAAAATACGATCCATAATTTTTGAAAACATTAAAATACAATACGAAAAAAAACTACACTAGGCATTTCCCATAAAACGTTCATAAATATCCTCGATCAAATCAGACTTGAGATGGTTGTGCACATCTCGGTTTCGTATTTCTTGACGTTTCGTACGTTTTTCATCCTCAATAATTTCTGGATAGGTAATATCTAGCTCCTCCTCGTGAAACTGACAAATGGTATTCTCTTCATCCTCGAGAGTCATGTTATGCAAAATCAAACATGCTCGCATTACGTTGGCGTATTTTGTCTTCGTGTCAACATCTCGCCGGCTCCTCGATGATGTGCCACTTATTTTTCAAGCGGGCGAAAGTGCGCTCGATATCTTTCTGAGCAGCACTGTGAGCTTCGGAGTAGATTTTTCGTCTTTCACCGACAGGAGCTGTAAACCCTTTCACAATGGTAGAATGTTCGGGATATTTCTCGTCCCCTAAATAATATCCCCGCTTGTACGTGACACCTCGTAGTTCAAACGAGGAATCGTGCTCCTATCCCTCAATGATGTGATCAAATAAAGGCGAACGATCCAAAGAGTTAATGTCGTTGTTGGACCCAGAGACACCAAAAATATTGATGCCAAATTTACATGTCGAACGAGGCGACGGCTTCGAGCATGATTGTCAGATGAGCGTGATCGCCTCGCATATACTGTGTCTGCCAAGTGTTGGGACAGTTCTTCCACTCCCAATGGGTGCAGTCGCTGCTACCGAGCATTTCACGAAAACCCAATTTGTTTCGTGAAACTCGTAAAGCTGCCTAATGTTGTTTGGGGTTGGTCGTCTCAAATATTTTCTTTGAAATGTTGATGAAAAAGAGTTTAAATAGTGGATTAAAAAAAAGTAAAAAAAAAATTAATGCATTTAACGGTCAAAGAAAAGCAACGGTTGATTTTTTTTGGGCTCATCACGCACACGAAGAGTTTCACGCAACACATCCGCGCCGACCCTTGGCGCCGGGGGAGGGGGGGTGGTGTCCGCACACGTTGGTACCGCCATCCTGGCCTCCGCGCAACGTATACCGGACATCCTAAGCAATATTAACAATTCTTGGGGGGGGGGTGTTGTTGGTAAAGTTTTATTTTAAAAAAAGCAAGTAGATTATTATTGTATTTATTTTAGTATTTTTTTTATTAATCCAATCGTACGATACGTGGTATAAAAGACTAATATTATTATAATCAATTTTTTTTTATAAATAATCCGTTCACATAAAAAAAGGGAAAAAGACAAGGATGACCATGTTGACCATATTAACACTAAAATAGCCCCTTGACTTTTTTTTTATTCAAAATAGCAACTCAACTACTGTCTTGATGACTGTTGGTCCACCAAGTCAACCACAGTTTGCCACGTCACCATGTACGATCTTGAAGACCATAGTTACGGTCTTGACGTCCTGGTCTTGACGATTGTAGTTAGAGTCTTGACAACCATAGGTCTCATTTCCTAAGAACATTTTCCTAAAAAGGTTTTTGGGAAATGGACATACGGTTGTCAAGACCGTACGTGGTGACGTGACAAATTGTGGTTGGCTCGGTGGACCAACGGTCGTCAAGACCGTAAAAACAGTTATTAAGAGCATAGTTGAGTGGCTATTATAAAAAGAAAAAATATAAGGAACTATTTTAGTCTAAAAAAAATGGTTAACACGACTATTTTTTATCTTCTTTCTTATAAAAATAAAAAAGACAACCAGGAAAACAACTTTGGTGGAACAACCACACGCTATGTTTCAAAGTTTGAGTACATGAACACGTGAAAAGTACAAGTGGAAAATGTGTATCAATCCCTAGAGAAAAAAACCCCAAAAAATAATCAATAATTTCGATTGATCGTCAGTTACAGTACCGGTCGATCCGTTCATCAGACGGTTGTCGCCGACGTCGAAATCGTGAATTCGCCATTGTTTTTGCTACAATTTCGATTGATCGTCAGTTTAATCGGTTGAATCTGCAAAGCTTTCATTTCAACGCCTCGTCTCTTCCACAGATTCACGTTCGACTCCTCATCTCGCCGGCGACATTTCACCACCGGCAACGGCGGATCTAGTTCCACATCCACCGCAACTCGTACAATATCCAGATCATCACTGCTGCTGATATAACATTTCTTCTTGCTAATCGCTGTTCTTCCTCTATCGTTACAGCTCTTACTTCTCTTCTTAACAAAGTTTTTATTGCTGGTGAATTTGTTGATCGGAACGGTGTCGATTGCCGGAGAAATTAGGTTTTTGCCGGAGAAGAGTTTTTGGAGCTTGGTGTAACGGTTGGAGTTGACGGTGGATCTGGCGGTGGTGGAGTCCGATAAGCTGCAGACGAGGAATCGATTGTTGGCGGTGGCGGCGGCGGCGGTGGTGGTGGTGGCGGTGGATCGCTTTTTGATTTGGCCGATGCAGCTGAGTTTGGGCGATGAAGGATCGGCGGTGGAGGAGCGGTTGAATTTGGAGGGTTCGACGGTGTCGTTTAGGGAGGAACGACATAGCAAAGGCATGAAGAAGGTTCTACGTGATTTGCTGTTAGCCATTGTTGTTGCAGAGAAAAAAGAGAGATAGAGATGTGTAATTTGGGAATGAGAGAAGGGTAGCTTGCGTTTGTCGAGTAGCATGTTGGTTATGCAAAATAAGTACGCAGTTGTAAAGCCTGTCACTTTACTCTGTCAGTCAAACCATTTTTTTTTTTTGAACGGCAACTTCATTAAACCAAACGAAACGCCATACCTAGCAAGGAGCCAGGAGAGGGCAACACAAACAAAAAAGGAAAGGAAAAGACTTACATATTGAAATTAACCCATTCCTCCCACCCAAGACTCAACCATTTACCCCTATACTTAACCCAAAAGAAACTAAGACATTTGACTTCCATAAATAACATAGCGACACTCGGCTTGGCACCCTCGAAAGTAGCCTTATTCCGGAAGCACCAAATGACCCAACAAGTGCTAAGGATCACCGCATAGAAAACCATTTTTGATTTCCTATCAAAATGAGAATCCTCAATCAACTTGAGAAGGTCTCCGAACTCGAACGCATAAATAGGGGGGACCTTGCACCATCTCGAGACCAACTCCCAAACACCCGCAGCGATTTTACATCCGATCATGAGATGATACGCGGTCTCATTGTCTTCAAGGCATAGTTGACAACTCGGATCTCTAATGTCCACTTTTCTTTTGGAGAGCGCCTCTTTCGTAGCAATTCGATCTTTCAAAAGCCTCCAAAAAAGAATATTAACTTTGTTGGGGACGAGTTTGTTCCATGGCATGATGATGCCTTCAGCCAGGTCAAACCACTTCCACATGTTTCTCACACTAGCACATGAAAAAACTCCACTTTGGTCTCCATTCCAAAAGCAGCCTTGAGAATTAATTTGCACAGCAGCAACCACGTCTGCTCCTTCTTCTTTTAATGCATCGATGCATTTTATAATATTGCACCAGATTCCTCCGAATTCCTTTTTGCACGGCATCAGATCCCTTGCACCTCTTTTAGTATGAATTCCTTTAATCGTCCTGCACCACAAACTATTACTTTCATTAAAAAACCTCCAAGCCCATTTAGCAACAAGACATTTATTAGAAATATTAAAAGGAATAAGGCCTAATCCTCCCTCCTCAATCGGTTTTGCCACATCTTCTTTAGCCACCCAATGGATGCAATTTTTGCTCCCTTCTCCACCTCCCCAAAGAAAACGATACCGAATGCTTTCCCATTTTTGGAACACTTTCGCCGGCACCTTGTAGATCGACATGTAATACGTGGGGAGATTTTCAAGCACCGCCTTGACAAGAACCAATCTACCACCGATAGAAAGATTGACCGCTTTCCATCTTGAGAGTCTTTTTTCCACCGCCGAAGTAGCATCTTCCCAACTTTTCACTCTATTCATATTGGCACCAACCATGAGACCGAGATATTTAAACGGCAGATCCCCTTTCTCGCAATTGAATAAGCGCGCCTTATCCTCCACTTCCGCACCGTCCACATTTAAACCATAAAGAGCGCATTTGGAGATATTGATCCTAAGTCCGGAGGCCATGCCAAAAACCCGTAGAATCCGGACCAAATTAGCCACGTTGGTATTGGACCAACTTCCCAACACAATTGCATCGTCCGCAAAAAGGAGATGAGATATTAACGGTCCCTCGTTCGGAATTTGAATCCCTTGGAAAAGACCGATAGATACCGCTTTTTGCATCATCCAATGCAATCCTTCCATCACAATTAAGAAAAGGAATGGAGATAGAGGGTCTCCTTGCCGCACCCCCCTTTCACATTGAAATTCCCACGTCGGCGATCCATTCACGAGCACCGACGTTCTCGAAGCTCTAAGACAACCATTAACCCAAGATCGCCACTTTGGATGGAAGTTCATTTGATCTAAAATCGAATCTAAAAAACTCCAATCCACCGTGTCATAGGCCTTCTCGAAATCAATCTTGAAAATAAGGGAAGGGATCTTTCTTTTTTTCGCCCAAGACACAATCTCGTTCACTATGAGAACACCATCTAGAATACTCCGGCCACTAAGGAAAGCCATTTGCGTTTCAGAAATGATGCTAGCAAGAGGTCCCTTTAATCTATTAGCCAACACTTTAGAAATAATTTTCGGAATGACTCCCACCAAGCTAATCGGACGGTAATCGCCAAGCGTCTTCGGCTCCTTCACTTTAGCTATAAGATGCAAGAACGCAGCTCCACAACCATTCCCAATCGAACCATCTTCATAAAAATATTCCATAACATCTTTAAAGTCCACTTCGAATAAATTCCAATATTTTTTAATGAACGCGAACGTTAACCCATCCGGCCCGGGAGCTTTATCACTACCGCAATCCCAAACCGCCCGCTTGATCTCTTCCGAACTGAAACGCCTAACAAGATCTTCTTTCTCGAGATCAGAGATGGTATTAATTCCTGAGCAAACAATGTTAGGTCTCCAAATATTAGGCGAAGCAAATTTAATTTTTAAAAAATTAAACACTTCCTTTTTTATGATAGTAGGATTTGATATCCAACTATTGTTGATCATCAAACCGTTGATCCGGCTAGCAGAGATGTTGTTGTTCACCATTCCGTGAAAATAACTTGTGTTAGCATCTCCGTCCACCGCCCATTTTATCCTTGCCTTTTGCTTCAAATCTTCCACCTTATCATCCTCCATCTTCTTGAGCTCCACCTTGGCCTCTTCCCAATTTTTATTTTCCTGCGCAGTAAGGGGAAAAAGCAAAGCCAAATTTTCAAAATTATCACAAACCCTTTGAGCCGCCAACTTTGACCGATCCCTTTCCTCATTGACTTTAAATCTCCAACTTTTAATATCTTCCTTGAGTTGCTTGAACTTTCTGAGAAGCCTAACATCAGGTCGCTCACCTTCTATGACAACCACCTTCTCCACACTTCTATTAACAACCTCCTCAAACTCTGTGTGTTTCATCCACGAGGAGTAGAGTTTAAACGGAACCGGGCCGAAGTCTTCCTTAGAGAGCTTTAACATAATCGGATTATGGTCGGACAAGTTCCTTGGCAGCGCCGTAACACTCGCATCCGGCCATTTATCAAACCATTTTAAAATTACAGTTTGTTTTATTTATTTATTATTATTATTATTATATTATTATTAATAATACACGATGGATCGGATTTAACTTTTCTTTTTACACTATTCAGATGTGAATGTGAAGTCTCACTTATTGGATTGTGATGTACCACTTATTTTGCATGAAATTTGTGAATGTGGTAAGTGAATTAAGATTTTGCTAACCATACAAGTTAAGTAGTTAGTGAAATTGTTAGAAATTAGAATATAAGGTAACCCGGTATACCCCGTGTGAAGGCCCTCCTCACGGCATCGTTCGCGCGGACACCGCCTCCTCTCGCGCAATCTTCACGGTGTGGAAGATGGCGCCGGCTTCTTCGTGCCCATGGTTTGTGTGGATCGAGGTGCACAACGGGTTTTTTTTTTTGAAAGTTGGGTCTTTTCAAAACAAAAAAAAATTAATATTTTTACCCACTTTCTCCTATTTAAACCCATTTTTACACCATTTTTTTCATACCAAACATTCTTTTCTTCTACATATTCTATATTTTTTTTTAAAGAAATTTCATCATGAATCCCAACCAAGGTTTAAGCAAACAATGCCCCCCCCCCCCCCAAATGAACCAAACCCCCAAAACCCGTGGCAAATGCCCATGTACGCGGGTCATCTTAACCCCCTATATATGGGCCCGAACCCCCCCCCCCCCCAAACATGTATAACGCAACCCCAACTTTACCAACTACACTCAATGGGGTCAACCTCAAGTCCCCACTCCATTTTAAGCTCCATCTCATCACCAAACGCCACTATTCGATCAAGACGACGATCGAGATGGTATTGGAGACGCAACTCCCTACTCGGGCAAAAAAGGGACGAGGGAAAGGAAAACAACCCGTTGAGGGTACCGAGGCTCCGACGAGGAAAGCGAAATGGGACACGGAGGAGAAGCTAGACTTGATCAAGGTGTATATCGACACCTCGGAGGATCCAAAATACGGTAATTTAAAAAAATGCTAAAATATACATTTTGTCTATTAATCTCCTACTTTAATAAGAGAAAATAACTTAGTCCACGTGTCAATCTCCTAGCATATATTTTGCCTCATTTTCGCGCGCTACCCTTTCCTTGCTAAACCCTAATCTCAGTCGACGCTTCATCAATTCAATCCACATCCACTGCAATTCAATCGACAACCTTTAGTTTTGAAACGGCTTCTTCTTCAATTGCAATTCAATCGCCTTATTGATGTCTTCTCTCCGGTATGTGAATCGGTGTACGCTTCAATGGTTTCAAAATCATCGCCCTCATAAACCGCTCTCAATGGCTCCAAAATCATCCACTGCAATGCATCTTCTGGACCGCCGCCTCTGCTCTGCATCTCATTCTTCAACATCTAAGGCTAAATCGAAGTTTGATTTGAAACCGGTATCTTCTCTTTTGATTCGCTTATTATATGTAAAATCACACTTCAATACATGATTCATTCATCTGTAGAACCAATCGATTTTAGTGTTTTTATGTTCTAGAGTCGTGTTGTTTACTATGTTCTCTCATGCGCCCGATTCATCCCTATCTACAACAATCCATTGTTGGTGTGCAATTCGATTAGGTGTAGCATTAATTGTTTAAAATTTCACTCATCTCTTTGAAGAACAGTTTGATTTTAGTGATCTGTGTTCTAAAGTCACATGTTTAATATTTTATTCATTCCATTCACGCTTTTAGTTCATCTATCTGAACAAGGAATGAACAAGGAAGATGATATTAATTCATCCATCTGAACAAAGAAGATGATGTAAGTTCATCTAATCTGCTTAGGATACACCTAATGGATAGGATTTCACACCCTCCAATGAAGCTGTTGATCTTGAATACTCTACCCTAATCAATCATTCATGGTTAGCTTTACAAATCGGATGAAGGTTGACTATCTTGCAACCAGTTCGTTAGATCCTGTTTAAGAAGGTTTCACCGAGTAAGTGATGTTTAATTATCACCAACATATAAACAACCACCACTGGTATCATCATCATATACAGGTTTATGATGTTATGTGCAATTTTCAGATTATGGCACACCAACTGTTTGTTTTAATGTCTGAGTGGTGTAGCATCTTTATGATTAATATTTTGACTAAAACATACAATCATCGTTAGATTTTTTATTGGACCTGTAGATAGAAAATCAAGATTACAAACCTTCATGTAGATTCTTTATTAATTATTTGCCTCTTTTATTATGATCTAACAAGCATTTTGACCAACCATAAGAATTGTGGTAATATGTTCATACAAATGTTCATACTCGTCATTGATACCTTTGTCCTATTGAATTAGAGATTTTGGAGTAACCCAAATTAACTTTTAGAAATCTAAAAGTGATCTCACGAACTTAAAAGGCTATCAAGAAAAACTCCAGATCAAAAACACATAATAAGTTCTGTCATTTAAATGGGGGTTTTGCTTAATTTGTGATAGTTGAGCATATTTAGGCACAATTCTGGTTTTCAAAGGTAAATTGGTATATTACAACAGTTAACAAAATGTAGATTCAACGATGTTTAGGTGTCATATTATTAGAATGTGTGGCATGGTTGTTTTTGGGTGTTCCCACAAGGCTCTTCATTCTTTTAGCAAAATGAAGTCAACAGGTACATTTACAGATTTTCCTTTCTGATATTCAATACATTTGAAGTTTGAATTGTGAAGAACAAATCCCGGTCAGGCCTGGTAATTTGCTTGGTCTGTTTAGGCCCGGTTATACATAGGTTTTTTATGGACATTCATTCCCTAATATCAAGCTTGGTATAAGAGGTGCAAGGGCACTTCAAAGTTCTTTTTTTTTTCCTTTAGCAGGGGCACCACAAAGATTTTTTCTCCAAGCCATCAGCCATCACCCACTATAATACAGACATTTAGTAGGTGTTTATTTTTTCTTCTTGACTTCTTGTTTCTTAGTGTGACGTGTCCTTTTTTTTTAAAGGTTTTTGTAGTGCAGATTACACATCA
Source organism: Deinandra increscens subsp. villosa (assembly GCA_039602395.1). Lineage (NCBI taxonomy): Eukaryota > Viridiplantae > Streptophyta > Magnoliopsida > Asterales > Asteraceae > Deinandra > Deinandra increscens. The sequence continues at coordinate 8,735 of JBCNJP010005946.1, forward strand.
TCTGTTTGATAAAATGTCTGAAAGAATAATGTTGGTTACATGTTATTTGTTTTAAGCTGAAACGGCGTATGTTTGATCTGATCCAACCCATTTCAACCCTTTCTAAAATAAGTTTGGAGAAGAATTATATATATACATCTTTCTAAAATTTGTAATACCATATTTACATTTTCAGTAAACTATCATATCTTTTTCATCCAAAATGTTAGATACTTATACAATAACAAGCAGACATACATTGAATCATCTTAGCACGTAATATTCTCTTCGTGTGTTTAGTCAAACAAATTATCAGATCTAAACGACTTTATTTATCCATTATGAAATGGGTAAAATATATTTTTATTCTTTTGAAAAGTAATACGATATTATTAAAATTTGAACTTTTAGTTGGATATTATTAAAATCATCTCTTTGTTGCAGGAATAAAGCCAGATTGGGTAGTCTTTCTTGCCATTATAACCGCCTGTTTGCATGCTGGAAACGTTGACCAAGCTGACAAAATGAAGCATGGGCCTTTGACAAAATGAAGCATGATTATTCAATTGAACCCACCATGAAACATTATGCAGTAATTGTTGATCTGTATGGTACGTAGGGTTGAGTGTCTAGATCAAGCTTTAAGATTTATCAAAAACATGCCAATAGATCCTGATTTTGTCATTTGGTGGTCAATGTTCAGTGCTTTCCGGGCACAGAAGAACATTCTAATGGCAGAATATGCATCCGATAGAAAAGCTTCTAGAACTCGAGCCTAAAAATCCTGGTAGCTATGTGTTTCTTTCAAATGTTTATGCTGGGGCAGGCAAGTGGCAAGATGTAGAAAGAGTAAGGACCAAAATGAAAATAAAGGTGTGGCAAAAGATCTCGAGTGGAGTTGTATCGAAATACATGGTACTCAAGTCAGTAGTTTTCTTGCTGGTGATCATTTTCATGATCATTCAGATGAATTTTTTTTAAAGTTACATAGGAAAATTCACCTTACATAATCCCTTACATCATGTTTGTGTACAATTCATTGCATGTCACCCCGTGTATTACACGGGTTACAAATCTAGTTTATTAATATGTTCTAATTTTTTTCTTTAGGGAATTCTCAAACGAAGAATACGTTTTGGGATCGTTTAAGCAACCGGTTCCACGACTTGCGTAAAGCTAAAGGATTCACGATGTTTTGCAATAACGATAAGTTGAGTGGGAAGTGGGGTCTCATGAAGGCGAAGATTTCCAAATTCCATGGAATAATGGCAGGTGTCGAGCGCAACCGTAAAAGCGGTGAAAGCGAACTCGACCTCGTGAACAAAGCCATTAATCGTTATAAAGACAATCACAAAAGTGCACCTCTCTTCGAACACTACCACCGGTTGCGAAGACCTCCCAAGTTTCATGAGATCATGGAGGGACCAAATGGGTCCTTGAAAAGGTCCTCAATGGAGAGAGATAGCCCCATGGCCCCGTGGGTTTGGCCTCCACGGGGCATTACGGGATTAACCTTAACGAGGCGGTTGATTTGGAGGAGGACAACGAAGAACCGTAAATGAACAGTTTATGGAGACCGGTAGGGAAGAAGAAAGCTATTCGACAACAACAAGAGTAAGCTCAAGAGGACGAGTATTTGCGAGAACTTCACGAATTCAACATCGAGAAAAAAAGAGGACAAAGTTGTGGGAAGATAAAGCCCGTTTAAACGAGCTTCAAATTTGTTAATATTGTACCAACCTAACCTTAAATAATTAAACTAAGAAGGTTCTATTGGTCTACAGGTTTAATTTAAAAAACGGAGGGGCATGGACTCGAACTGGCGACCTGCAATCTGGAAACAAAGAGTATCTACCAGCTGAGGTAGATCAACTTTGATAAATTTAACCAACCTTACATTATTTATTATGAAAAGGTTTGTTGATGCTTTTGGAAGAAAGTTAATATGGTAATATGGTAATATGGTAATGGGTCATGTATCCCAGCCACCATTGTTGACTAAATGTTTTATATATTTTCCTTTTCTTTCTACTAAAAAGTAAATGATTAGAAGTCAAGCAGGAAATTTCCCCCACTGATATTGCTGGAAACCACATCATTTCACATCTCTGTATATTCAACTAATTTCTAATTTAGATTTGTTTCCAATGTTACCTATCCAGAGCACATCAATGACATCTTCTTCTCAGTCATGTAATTGCGATGTATTTCTTAGTTTTAGAGGAGAAGATACCCGCAAGACTTTTGTAGATCATCTCTACTCAGCTCTTGCAGATCGGAAAGTCCATACTTACAAGGACGATGAGAAGCTTCCCCGAGGAGAATCCATCCGTCCATCCCTATTCAAGGCTATCAAGGAATCACAGATTGCTGTCATTATATTCTCAAAGAATTATGCAGACTCTTCATGGTGTTTGGAAGAACTTGCATATATTATGAAATGCAAGAATAAGAGAGGGCTATTCGTTATGCCTATATTTTATGACGTGGTTCCCTCGGAAGTCAGAAAACAACAAGGAGAATTTGGGAGAGGGTTTGGCAAACAAGAGGTGGAGAACGTTAACAAAATAGAATCATGGAGAAAAGCACTTGTTGATGCAAGTGAAATTGCTGGATGGGAACCCAAAAACATTGCAAACGGGTACTCTACTTTCTTTACTTTTTTAGAAGCTTTTAAATATTACCTGCAGTTACATGGCATTTCATCTTCATTTTTTGTTTATTATTTGAAAATGTCTCTCTTGAAAAATTTGATTGTTATAGTCTGTATATATGTGATTTCCTTTTGTGAAGTTGACTTTTGAGTATTGGTCCTATTTCATTTACAGATCTAAGATAGTAAGATGTGTTATAAGTTATAACTCATTGCCTTATTTGATTGGTTCCACTATGTGAATAAATGTGAGCATACACTAATTATATATCCATATATATCTGACGTGAAGGCATGAAGCAAAAGTAATCAAAGAGATAGTTGATACAATCTCAGATAAGTTGTTTTCCGTAAATTCATGTGTTGATGAAGACCTTGTTGGGATGAGCACTCGTTTGCAACAACTCGAAGACCAATTAGATATTGGGTCAGGGGGTGTGCTCATGGTTGGGATATGGGGGGTCGGGGGCGGTGGTAAGACTACCCTTGCATCTTCTCTTTGTATGAAAATTTCTCGTCATTTTCAAGGTCATTGCATTATTGACAATATTCGGGAGGAATCAAGCAAACATGGTTTAAAAAGATTGCAAGAAAAGTTTCTATCAACACTTTTGAAAACAGAAATGAAATTGCAGAGTGTTGAAGAAGGAAAGCACATGATAAGAAGTAGGTTAAACCATAGCAATGTCTTAATTCTTCTTGATGATGTTGATGATTGTAAGCAATTAGATACTTTAGTTGGATCACGTAATTGGTTTGGTAGTGGAAGCCGAGTAATAATTACAACTAGAGACGAACATTTGCTAAGAACCCACAAGGTAGACCTTGTGTGTCCTGTCATGTTATTATCGCATGATGAGGCTATTATGCTTTTTAATAAACATGCATATAACAAAAGTGAACCAATAAATCATTATGATAGGCTTTCATTACGTGTGATTTCTTATGCTGCTGGGCTCCCATTAGCACTCAAAGTTTTAGGCTCTTTTTTATATGACAAAAATGAGAAGGAATGGTTGAGTTCCTTGTCTAGACTAAAAGACATCCCAGAAATGGAAATTGTGGAAATGCTCAAAATTAGCTATGATGGGCTTAAAACTGTGGAGAAAGAGTTATTCTTGGATATTGCATGTTTCTTTAGAGGGAAAAGCATAAAGAGCACCGATGATCGTAGTGATGATGCAACGGAGATATTTGAAGCTTGTGGTTATCACCCTGATATTGGAATAAAAGTGTTGAGACAAAAAGCTCTCATAACTGTTGTGGATGGTAGGTTTGATATGCATGATTTGGTTCAGGAAATGGGACATTACATTGTTAGAGGAGAACGTCCTAACAATCCTGAAACACATAGCAGAGTTTGGAAAGATGAGGAAATCGAAAACTTGTGCCTTGGGGATGGGATAATGGTATGAATATAAGCTATCTCACTTTTAAAAAATTCATTTTATATATGCACTAAATGGCACAAGCGTGCACGCCTATGATGTATATATTTACTTTTAACTCGACCAGTACATTGTTTTCTTTTATATTGTAGGCAAATGACAAAGTTGAAGTGATACGACATGTGCATGATTTTCCTCCTATAGCTCATTTGCCACTTTTCTTTAAGATTGTATCAAGCATGAAGAAACTAAGGTGGCTTAGTTTGAATCTATACCGTCATGATGAGAACGCCAAAGGGCCTAATTTTCTTTCAAATGAGTTGCAGTATATTAGATGGTATTATTATCCGAGAACTCCATTTCCAGACAATTTTCAACCAATGAAGCTTGTTGTTTTGAAATTGTGTCACAGCTTGCAAAAACAACTTTGGAAAGGTTACAAGGTAATTCAATTGCTCATTTGGTTAACATATAAAATTAGAGGATCTCGAGTGATTAATTCTTACCTTAAAAAGTTGCTTATTAATAAAACCTCATAGAAGTGGCATTAAAAATCTAAATTATGCTATTTATCTATTATCATGCAAGTTATCATAAACTCTAACCTTGTTTATGCTTTTATACATTAATTAGCATCTACCCCAATTGAAAGTGCTTCAGCTCCAACACATGGAGAATCTACTCAGCACACCAAATTTTGATGGACTCCCATGTCTTCAAAAGTTGACTCTCTATGAGTGTGAAGAGTTAAAGGAAATCCATCAATCACTTGGAAAACATACAAATCTTGAAGACGTTGATGTATCATTTTGTCGCAAGCTCAGAATGTTTCCAACAATTGTCCACATGGGAAAACTTGAGACCCTTGAAATCACATATTGCCACAGAAGTTTGGAGTTCCCAGAGATCAAATCAAACATGGAAAGCTTGGTAAATTTGTATGTGGGTAATATGAGGGTAGATGCTCTGCTCTCATCAATTGGAGACAAATGTTCAAATCTTATTTCGCTAAATTTGATTGATTGTTTTTATTTAAAGAACAAAGAAGTCAACTTTTATGGATTGAAACATTTAGAGGAGTTCAAAATACATGGATCGAATCGTTTGAAGAAGAAGCTAGACCATGTCTGGATCTCTTGGTTGATAGATTGCTATAGAAGTCAACTTTCAAAGTTTTTGTTGCGGTTGGTGCTGCCACAGTTGACACATAGCTTACGAAAGTTGGATCTGCATGGTTGCCGTTTGAAAGATGGAGAAATCCCTTCTGATATTGGTGATTTATTTAACTTACAAGAGTTGGATCTAGGTCGCAACGATTTTACACGATTAGATTTCAGTCTCTCACAACTTACTCGACTCAAAATCCTCACCCTTACTTGTTGCAAATGGCTTGTTGAATTGCCCAAGCTCCCGTCACATATAGTTATTCTCAGAGCAGACTATTGCCGATCACTTACAACCCTTGGAGATTTTTACACAAATTGTAAATGGTTATGTCAAGTCTCACTTTCGAGAGGGGGTGTTGTAATTGATGGCAGCAGATTACTACAATCCATGCGGGCCATGTTTGAGGTATGTATAACTCTCTTTGTTTTTGAACATATGATATTGACCGTAATGATTACAATCTAATGAAGTTTTGTTTATTATTAATTAGGGAAATGCTCTTAGAACTCACTCCATGATACTGAATCTTGAAGGTCTTGAGATTGCAAAGGGGTTTACACCTCCTCTTGTTAGAGGGAGTAGATGTAGATTGGAACTTCCAGAGAATTGGTCCAATGATTTTTCTGGATTCTTAATGTGTGCTGTTGGGGCGTATGAAGATTCTTATTGGTGTCATTTGATAAATATGGAGCAGGTGCCGATGGGTAATAAATCTGAAGAGGATGTGGTTTGGGAGGCGAGTGATAATGATAAAAGAACATTAGTTTGGTATGTTTCATTTGCTTCATTCAGACACACTATATGGTGGAACTCAGGATACACAGGTGTTTTGTTTACCTTGGAACATGCAGGTCGGTCATTTAGCGGGTTTGGAGTTAAATTGGTTGAGAGGAAAAGTGGAATTGGTTTGTCAGATACATTAACAACACAAGAAGAATATGAGTTTTCTAATTATGCACCTAACTTCAATATTGTACGGGACTCGCAAAATGTTTTAAAGATTGCTTTCCCATCTAAGTATGAGCCAGGTGCCGAGTTGTATGCACTTTGAAACATGCATTTGGTATGTTTTATTTGTTTAACTGAGACACACTGCGTGGTGAAACTCGACATTTGAACATAGATGCAAGTTCAAGAAGAGTGGGCGGTTTGATCTTGTCTCAAATGATGCTCCACAAATCAGCACTAAATCCACAGCCATGCAGTTTAACCAGGAAAGAAGCTGGAGCACTCCAAGATTAAATATTTTGTATTATTTTTCTATAGGGGTTATGTTGAGGAAATAGTACGAGGAGCTCAAGTATGAAAAACTAGACCTTAGGGTTGTGTTGGTTTATGTGATGGAGTTGGGGTAAAATAATCAAAGATTGTGAAAAAAAATAAATAAACATTGTGATATGCGAAAACTTGTTAATTTTATACCAAAACAATTGATTTGACTTGGGGGATTATATGGAACATATGAGACTGAGTCTTTGAGGATTAAGTTGATATATTTATAAGACTACCAGTCTTGGAGGATTATGTGGCACCACCAGGTGATTTCAAGTCCACAAATCGAAGGTATTTGAAATAAACTCGCTTTTGTTATAATCAATATGATAATCTAAAACTTGATTACAATAAACTCGTATACATAATCCTAGAATTTATTATGTATTTATAAATAATACCTAACTTGGTCATAATAAAAAGTACTAAACCTCAATCACTCTGGTACACTTCCTCGTGCTTGCAAGCACGTAAAGAGAACTATGGGTAACCCCCTAATTTTCAAACTAAAAATTAGGACGACTCTGAGTAACTCACATTTCCTTATACTTGTTTTGTGCAAGAGGGTTGGTCAAAACAAACACTAGCAATTTGTTGATCTCGAGGTACGTGCTCAACTTCAACTTGCTCATTCTCAACACATTTTCTTGGAATGGACGTGAGTGGTAAGCCCGTCAAGCCTAACCAAGTTTAAAACCCAAAGACTTAATTCCATGATAAAAAGATAGAGTGGAGAACAAATGAAGGCATTGAATATTATTGCTAAAGTGTGATCTTCTCCTCTCATCAAGTCTATGATCTTCTCCTATCACCCAAGTGTGTGGTTCATTGATCCTTGTTTCCCATCTCTTCTTATTGTCATTAGTATTGTTCATTGACATAATCTAAAGAGAAACTCATTTTTCGTACGACGATTACTTTTGACTAACCTTGTGAACCCACTCAACTTTTTAGTTGACGCAAATTCTTTTTTAAGTATGTATTAGGTACCTAGCTTTGGACAACTTGGATTAGAAGACCAAAACGTAGATTCGCTCGTGCGCGAATAAAGTCAACCTTAGAAGACACTTAGCTTCCGCCTTAGATTAGACAAAAATTTAAATCTTGTATTTTATTTCCATTGTTGTAATATTGTATTTTCAAAATTTAATAGAATTTATATATTTTGGCTTTTCAAATGAATACGATCTCGGCCATCTCAGTCTCCCAAGGGCCGCGGTGTGACAACATGTATCATCACTTGAGTCTGATGTAGTTGGCTGATTAACGATCTTTTATTTTTCTTTTGAAACAAAAATATTTCATTTATTCAATGATCTTGTGATTTTTCTGAACAAAGGTCTCCTGTCAGATTCAGTGGTCAAAATGTGATTATCAGAAGAAGTGACATTTTTTACAATCTTTCGAGGAAATTCCTCAGAAATATCAACTTCCCCAATACTTATTAAATCATTTGACCCACAAGATGATGAAATTTGTTCAGATTTATCAGTTATCAGATTTATCAACATGAGTCATATTTGATGTGGTGGATATGTCATTATTTTTCGATAAGCTTAAACTTTCAACTTTTGTTATCTTTGAGTTAGGTTTTCTTGGAGCAGGGTCTCGGGTATGCTCAAATCACCCACTTACAAATTTAATTGGTTGAAATAGAACAACATTTATCGATAAATCATTTTTTTCTCAAATTATTGTTAGAAAAGTTTGGTTTAGTTGATGTTTCATATTTCTTTTAGAAACCAATTCCTACTCTAACTTTAAAGAAGATAATCATTCTTACCCTTGTATGAGTCCTCTTCTGAACTTGAATATGTCAAAGAACATTGAGCAAATTTAATTTCAGAAGTGGATGCCACATCATTTTGAGGGTGAAATGCTGACATTTGAACATAATTATCCGGAGGTGGAATGCAATAATATTTTTTTCTCGGTAAAGCACGAATTCCATTTCGGCATTTTTCATATCGTTGATCATTTAAGCAATTGTTTAATTTTACGATGACATATTCCACTTCCACTTTAATTTAGACTCAGGTGATACAAGTTCATGTTTTGCTGCTTCAAGCCTTTCATTTAACTCATCAATAAGCCGATCTTTAGTGGCAATACATCTTTTCAAATCCGAATTTTCCACCATGGTAAGATCCATGTTTGATTTAAAACACATTTCATTTGTCTTGAAAGATTCAAGTGTTTTTTTTAAATTTCATTTTTGTTTATGAGTGAAATGTTAGCTTCTCTGCATCGATAAAATTTAGCAGCACAAGAATAGAGCAAAGTCCGGAATCTATCTCTTTCGAATAAGCAACTGTAACTTGAGCACAAAATTCACACTCACTTTTCTTCTCATCTACTGCCATCAATGTTTTTCCACCAACAATGTTCATGTTTGAATCAATTTTATCATCTTTTTAATCATTTATTTTAGATGATTTAATATTAATCTCAAAGTCAATATTTTTTAAGTTTAGCTTAATTTCATTTTTCTCATTTTTCTCATTTTTAGCACTTTCATTTGTTTCTTGGAGTTTATTTTAGGATTTGTAGTCATATGGTCCTAACTCCTCAAGAAATAAGCCAATATTAATTTCAACTCAGAATATTCTTACTACCGGTTCCAACTTTTTAACTAATTTCTCATAATAGCAGTCGTTAAAAGAAATTAACTGCGTTTGATTTTCGTCAGAAGATTTGGGTTTCTTACTTGGACCGGAGGTAAACAATAAAGAGGAACTCATTAAAACTTAGACATCTGTAAAATCATTACCGATTAGGCCTAGTGAAGAGGGAAATTGCAGTAGTAGTAATTACACTCAAAAGATGCAAACATTAAACGAGGTTATACGCATGATATCTAAACTAGTTATTTAAGTAAGTAATAAATAGTCATGAATTATACTGATATTGTTATGGTTAGAATAGTAATATCACCCTACACCAGGCTAATAATAGTACGCCTCTAGTTATATCAAGGGTGTGGTGGATACGTTGTTGGTACATCCTATATATATACACCTTGTCACACCCTGTAAGATTTGTGTCGGGATGCGAAAAAGGTTATCACAGTCAAGGTTACGAACGTACTCTGGATGGTTCAACAACTAGAGCCGTTTTGGAAATTGTTAAATTGTTGGAGTAAATAGGAGTTTTCCAATATCATTACGCAGCGGATTAATTGTAATAAGAAAAGTAAAAGTCCTAAGATGCAAAGGCAGGAAACAAGCAAGCAGGTCTGATGCATGCACAGCAGTTAAGTTTAAGTACCTGAGAATTCATATGAGAAAACGGTCAACAAATAATTGTTGGTGAGTTTCACAGGTTTAAAGTGCTAGCAGTTAAAGGTTGAATGAAAATAGTAATTGAAAACACTTCATGTTAATAATTGACAATATTTGATAAGACTAGTTGATAATGTTACCATGTACCCTGAATACCGAAACTGACTGTTTACCCACTCTTGGTACCTATTGTCCAGTTGGTACCGCATAGATATGACATAACAATGTGTACTCTTTGACAAAAGATGGAGTCACGATTGGAGGTACCAATCAGAGCAGGGGCGTTAACCCAATAGATCTATTCAAACGTTGCCGTTTGCAAATGATAATTAATCGGATTCAGTTAATAGTGGGGTTTGGGTTATAGCATGAATGAACATGAGATAACAAGTATGGACAATGGAAAAGCACATGAAACAGTTATGATAACAAGGTCTGATTGTCTAACATGGAAAATGTATGTATGAATTCTCCCCCAAAGATAAAATAGTTAAAGGAAAAAGGGGCCGTGAAAACTCACATGATTCAGAAACGGTAGTCGGAAATGTGATCAACAGGAAATGCAAGCCTAGATAATTATAACTCATGCAACATAATAAGTAATTAGGTTGACATTAATGTCACTCCAATTAGGTAGGTCAAGTCTTGACGTCATGGTAGCCTTAGGGTTAAGTAATTTGAAAAGTTAAGAGAATATATCCGGTTAGTTATTTATTTGGAAATAATGTAAAATATATATATTTTTAATTAAATAAAATATATAAAAATTTCCAAATAATATTTAAAGATGGTAAATATTTATAGAAATAAATATTAAGTCAAAATGAGTGTTTTTATATGATAATTGGTTATTTTGACTAGTTAGCCAAAAAAACCGGGCGATTTCGCGGTAACCGCCGATTACACGATATTTATCCGTTTAGGTTAGAAATCAATCAAGTTCAATAAAATATGGTTTTTTTCTGTCCAAAATGGGTGGATAATTATTTTAAGTGTCGGTTTGCATTAGTTTGCCGGTTTTGTGTATTTAGTGTCGGTTTTGTCGTTTTGGTCCCGTTTGCCCGTTAAATGACACTGTTAGGTTCATAAATTTCACCATAAGCATTTGTAAACATGTTTTCATCATTAAAATAACCCTATGAGTTCATTTGGACCAGATTTGGGTTTCTTTACAAAAATGGTGTTTCCGGGCCCGTCGGGTGTCGGTTTTAGTCCCGGTTTGTGTCCAAATTCAAGTAATTTATAAAGGGATCTTTTGGCCATGTCTTAGGTTCACTTTAACCATCACAACCTACTGTTTAAAAGTCCAAACTTTCTGGTCAAAACGGATCTATAGCTAAAGGCACTTTTTAGGGTTTTTAAAGTGTACTTTTGTATGTAAAAGTTTGCTATGGTGAGTTTAAGCACTAGTAACTTTTCTAAAGTCCAAGACATCATATTTTGACTATAATAAAAGTCTAAAAACGTGTCATAGGCATCAAGGGGTCAAAAATTACAAGATCTACACATAACACATGATAAATACAAAGTTATTGTCTAAAAATGCAAACTAAGCTAATACTTGTGTAAAAGTCTCACCAAACTAAATCTTGAACATAATAATGCAAGTAAATATTATCATGAGTTTCTAGTAGGTAAATATATGGAGGAACATGAAGTTAAATACAAGTAAGTAAGCTTTTGTGGGGTAAAATGATGTTTAGGCAACAATGTGAGTCAAGACTTGCAAATGGAGTGATCTAGATATAAAAGAACACTAGTAATACTTGCTAGAACAAGATTTAACTAAGAAAAGTGAAGGTGAAACCTTGTTAGGAGATGAGTGAGGCTGAAAATGATGATGATGATAGTGATTCTTGAGTGTTCTTGCTTCCTATTGTCATAAATCATCAAGAATATGAGTGTTTACTCAAGAAATCTAGAGAGAGAGTAGAGAGAGAGGGGACTTACGGTTTTTAAAGAGAGAGAGAGGAGCAAGAGAAAGTGTGTTCTTGAAAGATGAAAGTTGCAAATGAAGCTAGGGTTCTCCAAAAGTGATTAAGTATGAAAGTGACTGAGAAAAGGGAAGTATTTGGTTAGTGTTTGTGTGGGTTTCGGTTCTAGTGAAACCGAGAGAGAGAGGGATGGGTTTTGAGAGAGGGGTGGAAAGAAATGAGGGTGTTTGTGTCTTTGGTTTGTAATAAATATCAAGTATGCAATGGTTAGAGCAAGACACTAAGTGTTTGTGTGTGTGGTTGGTTGCGGACCGAAAGAGGGAAAGAAGGGGTCGGGTTGGGTCCTTGTGTCACACCCCCAATTTCCACCTAACGGAGTTTAACCGCGTGAGGGTATGATCCAGACCAGGATCCCAGACTTCAGTTACAACCAAGCCATAACAGAGTTTAATTTAAGTAAATAAAGAGCAGTTATTACAGACCCATAATGAATTAACGGTTCAGCGGAAGCATAAAACGAGTTACAGATATTGTTTACAAAATGTTTAATTCAACTGATTGGAAACATAGTTTTCAATTCAAAAGGTAACGTTCAGTACTGCCGCTGCCGGTGCCTTCGATGATCCTCCTAGCGACCTGAAAAGCATTCAACAATCAAGTGTCAGCCAAGGCTGGTGAGTTCACTAAGCGGTCTACCCGTCACAAGTAGACCAAAATTTTATGATCAAAGAAAGGTGAAACACAATCAATATCATAAGACTAGTAAGTTTTCCATATCGTAGGTAGCTAGCCTAAGTTATGCACATTTGAATTGTTCGCAACCGAAGCTGACAATGTATAGGTATTACCTACGGATTTTGCCTTCCCGTGTCCTGAAAGACCACGGAGGGTAGGGTAACATTGGTCCCAGTCCGACCGCCAGTCGGGTTGGTGCATCCCGTGCACCGCTGGGCGGGGGTGTCAATCCCCAGTAGTACTACTCAACATCACCTAGCTATTCTATATTAACGGCCCGAATGTAAGGACTTTTTAGTTTATCAATCAATTCAATGATACATATGATATTTGGTCGGAAAAGTTTACTTAGTAAGAAATACCTTACCGCTGCACGTTATCATCCCTGAAAGGACATAACAACATATAGTAATGAACTCACCTTAGGTTGCTCAGCTTATTCTTCAAATAAACCCGGTTATGATTGTTAACGAGGACCTAATAATCACATTAAGGTCTTAGGTGTTAGGTTGTTTAACTTTTAGCTATACCGCTAAGACCATAACACTAGCACATTGGAAAATACGGCACGACATAACGATACACGACACCGATGGTTGATCATACACGAGGGTTCATATTTACATCAGGAGTCCAAGCAAGTATTATCATAGTATAGAGCATGCAAGTCATGGCATATCATTCAAGCAAATTGTACAAGTTTGGATTCTGGTCACAGTTTCGCTAGCAGTTTCGCTAGGCAGTTTCGCTGCGTGCACGGGCAGCACTTTCGCTAGGCAGTACCCGGTGACACAGTTTCGCTAGGCTAGTTTCGCTCGAAACTGTTGGCACAGTTTCGCTAGCCTAGTTTCGCCCGAAACTGGTTTGAACTTTCGTTCAGGGAATTTCGCTCAGCAGATTCGCTCGGACAGGTCTGGTCAGTTTACCTAGCGACACTATAGTTTCGCTCGACTAGTTTCGCTAGAGGGAGATAGGCACAGTTTCGCTACACAGTTTCGCCTGATGAAGGTACAGTTTCGCTAGTCGCTAGAAAAACCCGTAAATTTGCCTAAAAATCTTTCTAACAGGTCCTATATCACATGCAATTCAATATCTAGCATACCTAAACATTTACCAACATCATACAAGCAATTTTAACACCTAAAACACGGATTCTAGTCATCAAATCACCAAGAACACATTTTACATAAAGTAACCTTATCTAGCATAGATCTTCAAATTAACATGGCAAGATACAGAATTGATGTTAAGTCTAGCATCCCTAAGCATCATGGCAGTAGCAGAAGTCGTTGCATGTGGATTTTAAGCATACACTTTAGTTTAACATACAAGAAATGCATAAAGGTGGTTCATGTGACTCACGGATGATCTCCTATGCTCAAATAGGTGAAGACTTGGGGCTGGAATCTCGGTTTCTCGTGTCGTTTTCTGCTGGCCAGAAGTCACAGGAGTAGGAGAGTGCAGATGTGTGTGTGTTTTGAGTGAGGTGAGTAAAAGTGAGAGAGTTGGCTTGGGTTTTCTATATGTAGGGGGCCAGTTTCGCCCGCAATTTCGCTGGCAGTTTCGCTGGCCACGCGAAACTGGTCCAGCAGACCAAGAGCTTTAGCTACCGGGCGAAACTGTAGTTTCGCTCGGTAGTTTCGCTGGCTTCCAAAAGGGTAAATTTCATTCTAAGTAAGGTAAGCACGTTTTCTCGATAAATCACATAATTTCACAATGAATTAATTAAGCATGTTGCATAACTTCACACAGTGGTGATAAGCAAATAATCATATAACACATATGGCCGGGTTCGGTGATCAACCAAAGGTCGTGGACGTATCCGGTCTAGGTAAGCATTAATTAATTAATTACTACTGGTAATGTGACTAACGGAGTTTGTCTAACGGAACTAACGGTTCTTAACGGAAAGACTTAACGGAGTTAACTTGGGAAGTTGCAGTTGTCACAGCCTCCCCATGTTAAGGAATTTTCGTCCCGAAAATTAGCTAGTACCTTGGGTTGATGCGGAGGCTTGATCGAACAGGTGAGGATATTTCTTTCGCATCTGGTCTTCTCGTTCCCATGTGAATTCCGGTCCACGCTTCGATTGCCATCTAACCTTGACAATTGGGATCTTGCTTCGCTTCAATGCCTTTTCTTCGCGTCCCATTATCTCAACAGGTTGTTCTACAAATCGGAGTTGCTCGTCAACGTGGAGCTCCTCGAGTGGAACTATTAAAGTGTCGTCAGCCAGACACTTCTTCAAGTTGGAAACGTGAAATACGTTATGTACTCCATCCAGTTCGGGTGGCAAGTCCAAACGATACGCCACCGTTCCAATCTTCTCGGTTATTGGGAAAGGTCCTATGTAGCGAGGGTTTAACTTCCCGCGCTTTCCAAAACGGACCACACCTTTCCAAGGCGAGACTTTTAACAATACACGGTCGCCCACTTCGAATTCTAACGGCCTTCTTCGATTGTCAGCATAACTCTTTTGTCGGTCTCTTGCAGCTTTCATGCGGTCTCTAATTTGCACAATTCTTTCAGTTGTTTCGTACACCATTTCGGGTCCAGTAAGTTGACTATCACCGACTTCAGCCCAACAGACCGGTGATCTACACTTTCGTCCATAGAGAGCCTCAAAGGGAGCGGCTCCAATACTGGAATGGTAGCTGTTGTTGTAGGAGAATTCGACCAATGCCAAGTGGGTTTCCCAGTTCTTTCCAAAATCCATTACACACGCTCGGAGCATATCCTCAAGAGTCTGGATTGTGCGCTCTGTTTGGCCATCGGTCTGCGGATGGTATGCGGTGCTCATATCTAAGCGAGTACCTAGCGCTGATTGTAGTGATCTCCAAAAGTGTGAAGCAAATCGGGGGTCTCGATCGGAGATAATAGACGTGGGCACTCCGTGGAGCTTGACGATCTCGTCAATGTAGATTTGTGCCAACTTGTCAGTCTTGTCATTTTCCTTGAGGGCTATGAAATGAGCGGATTTTGTTAGTCTATCCACAATGACCCAAATCATGTCGTTTCCACGAGGTGTACGGGGCAGTCCCGTGATGAAATCCATGGATATTTCCTCCCATTTCCATTCAGGAATTTTCGGTTGCTGCAATAATCCTGGAGGCTTTTGATGTTCTGCTTTGACCTTTGAGCATGTTAAGCACTTACTGACGTATGTAGCGATGTCGGCTTTCATCTTTGGCCACCAGTATAATCCTTTCAGATCTTGGTACATTTTATCCGAACCGGGATGGACCGAATATCGAGACTTGTGAGCTTCGTCCATCACCAGCTCTCGAAGATTTCCATGAAGAGGCACCCAAATACGATCCTTGTAGTAGCGGAGTCCATCTGACTTAACCTCCGAAGTTCCATCTATGCCATTTAAGGATTCAGACTCGAAATTTTCCTCTTTCAAAGCTTCCTTCTGGGCATCCCGAAGTCTATTCGGTAACCCAGCATGAATCGTGAGTTGTAGAGCTCGAACCCTTCTAGGTTTAGCATATTCTTTTCTGCTCAATGCGTCGGCCACAACGTTGGCCTTGCCTGGGTGGTACTTTATCGCCAAGTCGTAGTCATTTAGCACCTCGATCCACCTACGCTGTCTCATGTTGAGGTCTTTCTGTCCCATTATATGTTGGAGGCTTTTATGATCAGTAAATATCGTGCATTTGGTACCGTACAGGTAGTGTCTCCAAAACTTTAAGGCGAATACGACAGCTCCTAACTCCAGATCATGCGTCGTGTAATTCTTTTCGTGAGACTTCAACTGTCTTGACCCGTAAGCAATGACCTTACCCCTTTGCATTAAAACACATCCAAGTCCTTGGAGAGAAGCGTCACAATAGACCTCGAAGTCGTCGACACCATCGGGTAGAGATAACACAGGCGCGGTACAAAGTTTTTCCTTCAATGTCTGAAAAGCTGTTTCTTCTTTCTCACCCCATCGGTACTGAACACCTTTATGCGTAAGAGCGGTTAGCGGTTGGGCTATCTGAGAGAATCCCTGGATGAAACGACGGTAGTAACCCGCTAGCCCTAGAAATTGCCGAATTTCCGTTGGTGCTCGTGGTGTAGACCAATTCTTGATCGCTTCTACTTTGGATGGGTCAACATGAATACCCTGCTCGTTGACGATGTGGCCTAGAAATTGGACTTCTCGGATCCAAAAATCACATTTGGAGAACTTGGCGTAGAGTTGCTCCTTCCTTAACAACTCTAATATTAACCGCAGGTGTTGCTCGTGCTCTTCCTTTGTCCTCGAATAAACGAGTATGTCGTCGATGAAAACAATTACGAACTGATCAAGGTAAGGTTTGCACACGCGGTTCATGAGATCCATGAACACCGCCGGTGCGTTCGTTAAGCCGAAAGGCATGACCAGGAACTCGTAATGACCGTAACGCGTTCTGAAAGCCGTCTTTGAAATGTCCTCCTCGCGGACCCTAAGTTGATGGTACCCAGACCTTAAGTCGATTTTTGAGAAGTAACTGGCTCCTTGTAGTTGGTCGAACAGGTCGTCGATCCGAGGGAGAGGATATCGGTTCTTAATAGTGACTTTGTTGAGCTCGCGGTAATCTATGCACATCCTGAACGTCCCATCTTTCTTCTTGACGAATAGAACTGGCGCGCCCCATGGCGATGAGCTAGGCCTGATAAAACCTTTATCTAACAGTTCTTGTAGTTGAGTGGATAACTCGTGTAATTCGTTCACCGCCAGACGATACGGAGCTCGGGCAACCGGAGCTGCACCGGGAACAAGGTCGATTCCGAACTCGACTTGTCTATGCGGAGGTAGACCAGGTAATTCCTCCGGGAATACATCGGAAAAATCGCGAACTATCGGAAAATCTTCAATTTTCTTTGCTGCGAGGCTTTGATCCGTAACCGTTGCCAGAATGGCCACGTGTCCTTTCCGAAGGTACTTCTGTGCCTTGAGGTATGATATAATTCCGGAAACAGTACCTCCCTTTTCACCCTGAATCGAGAGTACTTCTCCGTTCGCGATGGGTATGCGTATGACTTTCTCTTGGCAAATGAGTTCGGCGCGTTGCGAGGACAACCAATCCATACCAATTATCACGTCAAAACTACCGATTGTGAAAGGCATCAAATCTATGTTGAACTTATGACCTGAGAGTTCTAGGGTACAATCCTTAACTATATGCGTTGCATCAATAAGTTTACCGTTAGCTAATTCAACAGTGTACTTAGCTCCTAAGGTTTCTGTCTTGGCCTTTATCATTTTGCAGAACTTAGTTGAAATGAAACTTTTCTCGGCACCCGAATCAAATAAAACATTCGCAAAATAGTTGTTGAGGAGAAACTTACCGGTAATCACATTGGCGTCATCTCTTGCTTCACCGGAACCCATGACGAATGCTCGTCCGCGGCCACCATTTCCATTATCACCACCATTGTTGTTATTGTTGTTGTTGTTGTGGCGGTCGTTGTTGTTATCGTTCCCACCTCTCTTTAGCTGGGGGCAGTCTTTCTTTAAGTGCCCAGGTTTTCCGCATTCATAACAACCACGGGGGCCTTCAGGGTTCTGCCTTGCCCGGTTGAGTAGTTCACCCCGACAATTCTTGGCAAGGTGCCCCGATTTTCCACATCTCTCACAGACTGGTCGGCCACATTCACCAGGGTGGTGCTTGCTACACTTGCTGCAGTAGGGTAACTTTCCTTTATACCCACTAGCGCCTTGCCCGCTGCTACCTTGTCGGTTTTGGTTGTTGCCACCGCCACCGTTGTTACCGTAACCCCCTTTGGAGTTATCAAACTTCTTGTTCTGATTCTGAGAGTTTGAGGACCTCCCAGTGTTGTTGCCAGAATTCGTGAGGTGGCTTGGCTCCTCGTCTCTCTGCCTCTTCCCGTCTAGGGCAGCCTTTGGGGTCTTTCTGGGTGGCAAAGTTCCTTGAGCCACTGCCTGATCAGTTAGTTTGTGCGCCAGTCGGATGGCCTGTCGCACATAAGTGGGATTAGATGAGGTCACCATGCCTTTGATCTGTGGTACCAGTCCTTCCACATACAACTCGATTCGCTTGTACTCAGCATCCACCATTGTCGGACAGAGCCGGGAATATGCTTGATAACGGTTGGTATATTCCTCTATCTCAGAACCTTCCATCTTGGAGTTTCCAAATTCCACTTCCATTCTTCTGACTTGATCACGAGGACAATACTCCTCCATGATCGCTTCTCGGAATTCTTGCCATGTCATGGCGTTTGCTTCGTTCAATCCCAAAATCTGAATCTGAGCATTCCACCATGTCAATGCGGAATCCTCAAGTGTGCCTGTAGCATACTTCACCTTATCCCCGTCTGGGCAGTTACACATTAGAAATACCTTCTCTGACTTTTCAATCCATCTAAGTAGACCCACAGCACCTTCGTCACCTTTGAACACTATTGGCTTACAATCCATAAAGGCTTTGAATGTGCATTGAGGCGGTTGACCTTGGAAGTGTTGCTGAGCGGCTGCTAGGGCGGCTGCGACTCCCTGATTGATCATATTCTGAACCTGTGCAGCTGTGAAGGTTCCTGGGTTGGTTTCGGGTTCTCTCCGCGGAGGCATGATTTCTAGCAAATCAATGCAAAGCTTCCAAAGGTTAGTATACCCAATACTAGAAAGTTGTTAAGTTCCGTTAATTGTTACATACTAGTATAATTCACATTAAGGCACTCATTTACATGATTAGTGAAAAGAAAAATTTCCACCCGAAATTTTCAGGTTTTAATACCGTCACAGGACAAGAATTCTAAATGAGGATCATCTTCAGCACGCGGGGCAGTACTTTGCGGAACGGGTTGTAACCAAAGTTTTCAAAAACAGTTACAGTTCAGAAATTTTACTTTTTAAAAATGTTCTGGTTCGCTGTAACCAAGGGCTCTGATACCAATCTGTCACACCCCCAATTTCCACCTAACGGAGTTTAACCGCGTGAGGGTATGATCCAGACCAGGATCCCAGACTTCAGTTACAACCAAGCCATAACAGAGTTTAATTTAAGTAAATAAAGAGCAGTTATTACAGACCCATAATGAATTAACGGTTCAGCGGAAGCATAAAACGAGTTACAGATATTGTTTACAAAATGTTTAATTCAACTGATTGGAAACATAGTTTTCAATTCAAAAGGTAACGTTCAGTACTGCCGCTGCCGGTGCCTTCGATGATCCTCCTAGCGACCTGAAAAGCATTCAACAATCAAGTGTCAGCCAAGGCTGGTGAGTTCACTAAGCGGTCTACCCGTCACAAGTAGACCAAAATTTTATGATCAAAGAAAGGTGAAACACAATCAATATCATAAGACTAGTAAGTTTTCCATATCGTAGGTAGCTAGCCTAAGTTATGCACATTTGAATTGTTCGCAACCGAAGCTGACAATGTATAGGTATTACCTACGGATTTTGCCTTCCCGTGTCCTGAAAGACCACGGAGGGTAGGGTAACATTGGTCCCAGTCCGACCGCCAGTCGGGTTGGTGCATCCCGTGCACCGCTGGGCGGGGGTGTCAATCCCCAGTAGTACTACTCAACATCACCTAGCTATTCTATATTAACGGCCCGAATGTAAGGACTTTTTAGTTTATCAATCAATTCAATGATACATATGATATTTGGTCGGAAAAGTTTACTTAGTAAGAAATACCTTACCGCTGCACGTTATCATCCCTGAAAGGACATAACAACATATAGTAATGAACTCACCTTAGGTTGCTCAGCTTATTCTTCAAATAAACCCGGTTATGATTGTTAACGAGGACCTAATAATCACATTAAGGTCTTAGGTGTTAGGTTGTTTAACTTTTAGCTATACCGCTAAGACCATAACACTAGCACATTGGAAAATACGGCACGACATAACGATACACGACACCGATGGTTGATCATACACGAGGGTTCATATTTACATCAGGAGTCCAAGCAAGTATTATCATAGTATAGAGCATGCAAGTCATGGCATATCATTCAAGCAAATTGTACAAGTTTGGATTCTGGTCACAGTTTCGCTAGCAGTTTCGCTAGGCAGTTTCGCTAGGCAGTTTCGCTGCGTGCACGGGCAGCACTTTCGCTAGGCAGTACCCGGTGACACAGTTTCGCTAGGCTAGTTTCGCTCGAAACTGTTGGCACAGTTTCGCTAGCCTAGTTTCGCCCGAAACTGGTTTGAACTTTCGTTCAGGGAATTTCGCTCAGCAGATTCGCTCGGACAGGTCTGGTCAGTTTACCTAGCGACACTATAGTTTCGCTCGACTAGTTTCGCTAGAGGGAGATAGGCACAGTTTCGCTACACAGTTTCGCCTGATGAAGGTACAGTTTCGCTAGTCGCTAGAAAAACCCGTAAATTTGCCTAAAAATCTTTCTAACAGGTCCTATATCACATGCAATTCAATATCTAGCATACCTAAACATTTACCAACATCATACAAGCAATTTTAACACCTAAAACACGGATTCTAGTCATCAAATCACCAAGAACACATTTTACATAAAGTAACCTTATCTAGCATAGATCTTCAAATTAACATGGCAAGATACAGAATTGATGTTAAGTCTAGCATCCCTAAGCATCATGGCAGTAGCAGAAGTCGTTGCATGTGGATTTTAAGCATACACTTTAGTTTAACATACAAGAAATGCATAAAGGTGGTTCATGTGACTCACGGATGATCTCCTATGCTCAAATAGGTGAAGACTTGGGGCTGGAATCTCGGTTTCTCGTGTCGTTTTCTGCTGGCCAGAAGTCACAGGAGTAGGAGAGTGCAGATGTGTGTGTGTTTTGAGTGAGGTGAGTAAAAGTGAGAGAGTTGGCTTGGGTTTTCTATATGTAGGGGGCCAGTTTCGCCCGCAATTTCGCTGGCAGTTTCGCTGGCCACGCGAAACTGGTCCAGCAGACCAAGAGCTTTAGCTACCGGGCGAAACTGTAGTTTCGCTCGGTAGTTTCGCTGGCTTCCAAAAGGGTAAATTTCATTCTAAGTAAGGTAAGCACGTTTTCTCGATAAATCACATAATTTCACAATGAATTAATTAAGCATGTTGCATAACTTCACACAGTGGTGATAAGCAAATAATCATATAACACATATGGCCGGGTTCGGTGATCAACCAAAGGTCGTGGACGTATCCGGTCTAGGTAAGCATTAATTAATTAATTACTACTGGTAATGTGACTAACGGAGTTTGTCTAACGGAACTAACGGTTCTTAACGGAAAGACTTAACGGAGTTAACTTGGGAAGTTGCAGTTGTCACACCTTGTGACCACCGATTTCTCTAACACACAAACAAGAAGGTTCAAGCTCAATGTTAAAGTCAATATGTATGTGTGTTGATTTTCGGTCAAGGGATGCAAAAGAGAGGAGGAAGGAGTTTAGAGGGAAACTTTTAACCAATGGACAATGTGGTTTGTGTACTTGGGGAGACATGGCCAACCTAGGATGTTAAAGTGGTCATAGGTTGTAAGATGATGTCCAACTTGATGTGAAGGGCATCAAGTAACTAGTCAACCAAACCAAACAAGGCAACTAGGAGAATGGTGGTGGTTTGGTCGCTTGGTTCGGCCGAAGGGGGCAAGGGAGACGGGTCGCGGGTTCGAATCCCGTGGGGACCGGGTCGCGAAGAGGAAGGGAAGGGAGAAGGGTGAAGGTAAGGTGACGGGTCGGTTTAAACGTGAAGGAACGAGAGAAAATAAATAAATCGAATCGGGTTTTAAATGTTTTATAAAATCATTAATCACGACGATACAAAACAATGAAATAAAGACTCGGTTTGGAACTAGAATACTCGAGGGTTAATAGCTTGAAAAAAAATCACGTTGCATGTATATATATATTGCATGCATGTATAGTTTGCTCGTCGTGAACGTTAAGAAAGCTTTAATAAAAAGTTTTGGACGTAAGATCTATCGAGGTTTACGTGGGGAATGGATCACAAGTCTCATTTCGTTGTCATTGTCTAAACACGTTGTTATTTAACATGAAATTGTTTGTATTAGTCACAGATGAAATGTGTGTCATAAAATCATAAAGGTTGATAAAAGGTAAATTTAAGTTTAATGGTTTAAATGAACGTAAAATGAAAATGAAAATAATGATAAACTCCAAGATGATGGGATCATGTTTAACGTTTACCACATAGTTTGGTAAACTTGATAAATGAATTTGGTTAGTCGCTTTATTATTATTGAAGTTCCAGCGACCATTTCGTGCAAAGAGGTCATCATGTTCAATTATTGTTTACATAATGAATTAAGGCTACGTCAAGGCTATTTTCCTATTGTAAATAAATGTAATTTCGATAAAATTTGGCACGTTACAAGTAAACAGTTACGTAACACAGTTAACACATAAATATATATTATCGGTTTAAGTCCTTAGAAACTTACGGGTTGTTACACACCTGAGGTACAACTAGAAGTGGCACTAGAATTAGTCTCGTGCAGGTTGTCACACCCTGTAAGATTTGTGTCGGGATGCGAAAAGTTATCACAGTCAAGGTTACGAACGTACTCTGGATGGTTCAACAACTAGAGCCGTTTTGAAAATTGTTAAAATGTTGGAGTAAATTGGAGTTTTTCCAATATCATTACGCAGCGGATTAATTGTAATGAGAAAAGTAAATAGTTTTAAGTTTACAACACATAAGTTTTCAAAAGATTTTTAGGACATGACACCGTTAGGTGTTATGCCAGGAAAATTTCCAAAAGCTAAACCATACTCCAGAAACAAATGAAAAGTCCTACGATGCAAAGGCAGGAAACAAGCAAGCAGGTCCGATGCATGCACGACAATTAAGTTCAAGTACCTGAGAATTCATACGAGAAAACGGTCAACAAATAATTGTTGGTGAGTTCCACAGGTTTAAAGAGCTAGCAGTTAAAGGTTGAATGAAAATAGTAATTGAAAAACAGTTCATGTTAATAGTTGACAATATTTGATAAGACTAGTTGATAATGTTACCATGTACCCTGAATACCGAAACTGACTGTTTACCCACTCTTGGTACCTATTGTCCGGTTGGTACCGCATAGATATGACATAACAGTTTGTACTCTTTGACAAAAGACGGAGTCACGATTGGAGCTACCAATCATTTGCAAACGTTACCGTTTGCAAATGATAATTAATCGGATTCAGTTAATAGTGGGGTTTGGGTTATAGCATGAATAAACATGGGATAACAAGTGTGGATAATGGAAAAGCACATGAAACAGTTATGATAACAATGTCTAATTGTCTAACATGAAAAAAAGTATGTATGAATTCTCCCCGAAAGATAAAATAGTTAAAGGAAAAAGGGGCCATGAAAACTCACATGATTCAGAAACGGTAGTCGGTAATATGATCAACGGAAAGTGCAAGCCTAGATAATTATAAGACATGCAATAATAATAAGAAATTGGATTGACATTAATGTCACTCCAATTAGGGAGGTCAAGTCTTGACGTCATGGTAGCCTTAGGGAAAAGTCAAAGTGAATGTATCCGGTTATGCGATTATTTGGAAATAATGTAAAATATATATTTTTAATTAAATAAAATATATAAAAATTCCCAAATAATACTTAAAGATGGTGAATATTTATAGAAATAAATATTAAGTCAAAATGAGGGTTTTCATATGAGAAATTGATTATTTTGACTAAGTAGTTGAAAACCGAGTGATTTTGCGGTAACCGCCGATTACACGATATTTGTCCGTTTAAGTTAGAAATCAACCAAGTACAATAAAATATGATCATTTTCTGTCCAAAATGGGTAGATAAATATTTCTTGTTTCGGTTTGCATTAGTTTGCCGGTTTGATGTATTTGGTGTCGGTTTTGTCGTTTTGGTCCCATTTGCCCGTTTAATGACATCGCTAGGTTCCTAAATTCACCATATGTGTTTGTAAACATGTTTTTACCATTAAAATGACCCTATGAGTTCATTTGGACCAGATTTGGGTTTTGTTATAAAAATGGTGTTTCCGGGCCCTTCGGGTGTCGGTTTTAGTCCCGGTTTGTGTCCAAATTCAAGTAATTTATAAAGGGATCTTTTGTCCATGTCTTAGGTTCACTTTAACCATCATAACATACTGTTTAAAAGTCCAAACTTTCTGGTCAAAACGGATCTATAGCTAAAGGCACGTTTTAGGGTTTTTAAAATGTACTTTTGTATGTAAAAGTTTGCTATGGTGAGTTTAAGCACTAGTAATCTTTCTAAAGTCCAAGATATCATATTTTGACTATGTTAAGAGTCTAAAAACGTGTCATAGGCATCAAGGGGTCCAAAGTTACAAGATCTACACATAATACACAATAAATACAAAGTTAAGGTCTAAAAATGCAAACTAAACAAATACTTGTGTAAAAGTCCAACCAAACTAAATCTTGAACATAATAATGCAAGTAAATATTATCATGAGTTTCTAGTAGCAAGATCTATGGTGAAACATAAGGATAATCACTAACTACTAGACTTTTATGGTTCAAAATTGTGTTTAGACAACAATGTAGTCAAGACTTGCTAATGGAGTGTTATGGTTATGAAAGAACACTAAGGATACTTGCTAGAACAAGATTTAACCAAAAAAGTGAAGATGGTACCTTGTTAGGAGATGATGATGGCCGTGAATGATGATGGTGATGATGATTCTTGAGTGTTCAAGCTTCCTAGCACCATGGAATATCAAGAGAATGAGAGTTTATGCAAGAAATCTAGAGAGAGATTAGAGAGAGAGGACTTACGGGTTTGGTGAAGGAGAGAGAGCAAGGAGAGTGTTCTTGAGTTGTGAAAGTGTTAAATGAGGCTAGGGTTTGTTTAAGATGAATAAATATGATTGGTTAAATGAAAAGGGAGTGTTCGGAAGTTGGTTTGGGTTGTGGCGGTTCAAAGGAGAACCGAGAGAGAGAGAGGGATCCGAGAGAGATGAGAGATGGAGAGAATGAGGGTGTTTGGGTGTGTTAAAGTGTAAAAAATCTAATAAAGGAGGAGTTAAATAAATGTTAAATGTTTGTGTGTGTGTGTGTGTGTGGGGGGGGGGGGGGTTACAGACCGAAAAGAGAAGGAAAGAGGGCTCCGGTTCGAGTTCTCTTGTGGCCGGTTCACAAGGGCTCCAAGGAGGTCTAAGGGAGAGTTAAACTTGTGTTATGTGGGTGCATTCAAGGGGTCAAATGCAGATTTTTAGGAGAGGGAAAGTGAACTTAAATGGGAGGAAAATGAGGAACCATTAGGTAATAGTTTTGGTTTTGGTGGAGACAACTTTGCCCTATGAGGTCATAGGGTTGCATGATGTTGGGAGATGATAGAAAAAGCATAAAAGAGGTCAACCCAAGTACAAGCAATTAACTAGCAATTCAAATGGAAAGGTGATTGTTGGTTTTGGTTGGGTTTCGGCTGAAAGAAAGCAAGGGGTTCGCGGGTTCGATTCGGGTGGAGGCCGGGTCACGAGAAGGAGAAGGGTGACGGGAGATCGGGTCGCGACTAGGAGAAAGGAAAGGTAAAATAATTAAATCGAATCGAGTTTGAATGTTTATAAAATATTTATTCATGACGGCATAATATAATAAGAATAATGACTCGGTTTGGAATGAAAATACTCGAGGGTTGATAACATGAAAATATTACGTTGCACGTATATATATATTGCATGCATGTAAAGTTTGTTCGTCGTCAACGTTAAGAAACTCAATAAAATGTTTTGGACGTAAAATATATTGAGGTTTTCGTAAGGAATGGATCACAAGTCTCGTTTCGTTGTCGTTGTCTAAACGCACTGTTATTTAATATGAAATCGTTTATGAAAGCTATATATGAAATAAGTAAATCATAGATGATAAAAGGTTGATCAAAGTTTAAGATTAAAATGAACGTAAAATGGTAAATGATAATAATGATGAATTCCAAGATGATGGGATTATGTTCAACGTTTACCACGTAGTTTAGTAAATATGATAAATGAACTCGGTTAATCTCTTTATTATTATTAAAGTTCCAGCGACCATTTCGTGCAAAGAAGTCATCATGTTCAATTATCGTTTACAACACCAGTCAAGGCTATGTCAAGGCTATATTCCTATTGTAATGGATGTAATTATGATAAAATTGGCACATTGCAAGTAAACAGTTACGTAACACAGTTAACATATAAGTATATTTTATCGGTTTAAGTTCTTGGAAACTTACGGGTTGTCACATAGGTAGACATTACGGGCCACCGTGGAAAACAAATAAGTAGCATTTATGAATACATATCACTTACTAACAAGTGGCTGAGGGACTGTTGATGTCCAGAAGAGAAGTTCAAATCTTATAGCCTACGGATAAATGTTTAATGTACGCAGAAGGTTAGAGCAGAATGACAGAAGCTTCGCGATAAATTTCAGCTTTAGAAAATTTGAAGCATATTCCGGTGGAATTCATAACCAGGCTACCCTATATAGCCAAAGAGTTATGACACCACCTAGATAGTATGTGATTGATAAAAAGAAGAGTTCCTTTATTTTGAGAAACGTATTCTCCCAAATCGTTAGCTAGACTGTTCGTTAGGGATACGTTCCTAAAAGTACTAGCATCAATTATAGAAATGCGTTCCATATTTAAGTTGTGAACAAGATTTAGTGAATAGAACAGTTGAGGTATTACCTTATAGGTAATAGAGGTAGATGACAGATTGTCATAGAAAGTTTGTTGCGATGTTAAAATCGTAGCCTAGGAACCAGGTGGTTCATATATGGATGCATTAGATGCATAGAAAAGGTTCCGGATTAATTCGGGAAAGAAAGGTAAGATGTGAGGATGTCATTTATGAGATTAAATCACAGTTCGAGCAGATTTCGAGGACGAAACCTTAATTAAGGGGGGTAGAGTTGTAACACCCCAAAATTTTATGACTTAAATTATATACGTGTGCTATATTTAATAAGTAGCTGAAATATATAATATATATACGTATAATAGAGAAACGTCACAATTCGCGTACGAATATTCGACACGACATTCGAGGAAACGTCAAGAAACGAATTTATAGAATATGGTAGACAACGAAAAATAAAGATCGTGAACGCAGACGGATCTGAAATCCGAGTTTGTAACACCCCAAAATTTCATAACTCGAATTCTGTACGTGTGCTATATGTGTAAGTAGCTAAAACATATATTGATATGGTTTATGGATTAATAAATGCGTAAAGGGAAATAAATTGCAATGCTATACGTGTTTATGTTAAAAATACATATGATATATGTGTTAGATAGCTAAACGTGATGAAACGTATATTTACCTATTAACGGGTAATAAATGGGATTTATATGAATGATACACGTATTGATAGATAAAATGAGATGAATACATGATATCAAAATGAAATATGTGTTTAGAAGTTGATGTGATAGAAATAAATGATAACCGGAGAAAAATACGTGTACACGATTGTATTAAATTAGATATATGTGTAAGTATATACATATACATATCCTAATAGCTTAAATGCATGGGAAATATTCATTTGATGAATATATACATGTTAGAATAGTTAAACATGTGAAAAATAAATAAGAACGTATCCTTACATTGAAATAATAATTAAAAATGAAGAAATACATAACGTATACGAGTATTATACGTATTTATACGTATTTATATGAGCCCGAGGCTTAGGAGTTATTATAAATGTGTCCTAAAATGATTTGGAACATAAAAAGATAAGTATGTGAAAGTAGAAGGGCTTAAATGTAAATTGCTGAAAAATATATATAAATATATATTTAAATATACGAAAGTATATAAACCTTATCAAAGGTATCCCGAGCCCTAAAGACATTAGAATTATGTCCCATAATGTTCTAATACATAAAATGATAAAGAAATAAAAGTATGAGGGGCTAAAGTGCAAATTTGTGAAATATATATACATATAAAGAAATATATATATACGTACGTATACGTATATCATCGAGCATGTCCTGAGCCTTAGAAACCTTTATAAATATGCCCCGTAAGGTTTTAGTACATAAAATAACAGTTTGGTAGAAGACTGGGGGCTGAAATGTAAATAAAAAGCTGAGGGACCAAAAGTGTCATTACCTGATAGATGGCAGGCGGTACGCGAAGGAGGAGGAGGATCCCGGCGCGATACGCGGCCCAATTCCAGTCGCAGAAAACGACCAGCACCTTAGTCACTCGACTTGGCGTCCAAGATTCACCTTCTACGCGTCAATTCTGGCCGATTACTCACGTAGGCACGTGTAGGACTCTTGTACGCACCCTATAGGTATAAATAACGGCCTCAATTCCACAGAAACACTCGCCAATTCACTCGATTTAAACCCGAAAACCCCCATTTCGAACCAGAAGCTTCGTCGGAGCAATTCGAGCAAACGGTGAGGACTTAAGAGACGAAATTCTGCAGTCAAGGCTTATTTGGTATGATTAACAATAACCTATCTCAGTTTTTGCAAATTCAATTTCTAAGTATGGTTTTCAAAATTGTGTAAAAATTAGGGTTCTTGAACTTGTTTTGATAAAATCGGGTGATCAGGTGGGAATTAGGGTCTGAATTTTTGTAGGTAATCCTAATTTAAAGTATTTTAAGAAAGCCCTAAGTTTATTTCACAATTGGAAAGGTTTTGGTTAAGGTTTTGTAAACGGGTCAAAATTAGGGTTTTCATGTCGTTATTCTGCCCAAATCGAGTAAACGGTTTTGAATTAAGCTTTGCCATTTTAAAGGATATTATAAAATGTTATAATAGATAATACCCTAAGACGGTTTTGAATAAAAATGAGTTTTGATAATAAAATGGGAATTTTATGAAATTAGGGTTTCTAAATAAGGTTATTTAATATAAAATAATCCGGAGGGTATGGGGACTTGAATTTTGATATGGTAACATGTTTATACATATAATAAGTGTATATGAAGTTAAAATGAATAAATAATGAAGTATTGAAAATACCGAGTTAATCGAATATTAGAAGTTCGTGCGGACCGGAAGGGTAGGCGCCTGTACACTGGGGTTTCTGGCATAGCGGGGGTGTCGCCATCCCATCTGGGCAATGGCATCCCAACACTGGGCGACCCCGGAGTGAGTGTCTACTTATAGGAATGCACGTCTTCATAATTATCAATAAAAGATAAGGATAATGGCCTAAAGGGCATTTTGGTCATTTTGACCTTTAAAAGGAATAAACTTAATAACTAGGTATTATTAAGTTAATAAAGAGTTAAAATAAACATAGGAAGTGTTTATTATATTAAACCTTGCGTTAACGCCATATAATACGCGATTAGGTTTATTGGAAGGCATAGCGGAGATTTCCTCTGAATTAACTGCTTAAGAGAATAAGGTGAGTTCTATGAGCCCACTTTTAAATGTTTTAAATGTTTTAATATTTTCGGGCCTGATATACATGCAATGATATATATATTCAACTGTTTACTTGAAAAGTATTTGAGATACCTTTACTTGTTTTGTGTTGATACACATACGTGGAAAAGTTATAATACTTATAACTGTTTTAAAGTTATTATTACCTGTTACTACTTTTCGGGAAGGTTATAATAAACGGGTAATCTAAAGGATACAACTTTTATATAAAGCTTTGAGAAATGGAAAATGTGAATGTTTGGTCTAAGCCTATGTATGTGAATAAGTGTCGGGTAAATATGATCTTGTTAGCCTTGTTGTACAAGACCCATAACATCATATTTATGAAACGCTTATTTCCATATACGGGTAATGGACTGGTGTTGAAAATGTTATGAGTCCAAACACAAGGGTTATTTGAATGGACTTTTGGAAGGAATGAAAATGTTTAAAAGATTGAAAAGGTTTTAATCTAAGCGGATATTGTCTAGTGAAAAAGGATGACTGTGGTTGTGCAACTAGAAGCGGGGAACGACGGTTCTCCGGGGTAGCGACGGCTGCTTACTTAGAAAAGGTATTCGGGTGGCGACGGTTGCCCGAGGGACTAACGTGGTTCCAATAGACAATGCTTAGTAGAATGAATGGTTAAATGTTTTGGTATAATTCTGTTATGTCTTATACCTGATAAAGGATGAATGATTAAATGTTTTGGTATAATTCTGTTATGTTTTATATCTGATAAATGTTTATAAAGAAGGGGTCGTTAGGCCCAAATGTTTGAGGTAAACCTTTCAAGGAAAGGTAAAAGTTTTAAAATACTTAGAACTCACCAGCGTAAGCTGACCTTTAAAAGCATGTATGTCAGGTATCGGTGATGTTTAAAGTAGCAAGGGAAGGGCTCTAGCAAGGGCAGATTAGATGGGCAAGCTATCAGGAAAGACTCGGTAGTAGACTGGCATAGCTATAGATAAGATCTAGTTATAGATTATGTTGTTATCTTCCTTACTATTGTAACTCGTTATATATATATAAATGAAAAGTTTTTAATTTCCGCTGCTTAGTTATCTCTGTTGTACCATGTGTTCATGAGTAAATCCGACACGTGACCCCTCCTGGAACCAAGACTGGGAGTGGGCGTCACAAGTTGGTATCAGAGCCTTGGTTTAAGAGATTTAGATACTAGCACGGTATCTAGACTTAAACTAGGACTCTTGGTAAACAAAGTAAGGTAAGATAGGGAATGTAAATGCCAGTCAGGATAGTCATGCCCATAGGAAAAATGTTGCACGAGGAACATAGGAGGTAGAACTTAAGGTATGCGAGTACGGAGAATACCCGATTGCAATTAGCTACTGCAATTTGATATTTTACCCAAATGAACATATCATAGGTTCTAACTGTTATGTGGCCTAGTGCGGGGTAGGATAATTGACAGTGAGATACGTGGTCAATAAATTGTAAGGAATGCCTAGAGAAATGTAGTTTTAAAGGACCGGTTTTAAAATTTCCGGTAAAGGATGAAAGGAAAAGAACGGACACCAGGGATGACTGTGATGAGAATAACTGGGTTTTGAAGGCATCATAATTATATAAGTGCACGTATATAATTATCATGAATTCAAAATTTGGAGACTTCACGTCACATGAATTCCAAAGTGTCAGACTATTTTGATCGTAAGATTAGAAATCATAGTCATGATAGGAATGCGAATAGGACATCCGATACGAAATCTGATATCAGTAAAGATGAGTACCTTCAGCAAAGAAATGAAAGTCGTTATGTTAGAAATGTGGCAGAAGCATTGAAGGTTACGTTGCTATCGATTTATTTCCGGAAGCTTTGACAAAAAGAATGCCCAATAAAGCGACTGCTCGTAGAGCTGGTCCCAAGGAAGCTTTTCGTAGAAATAGATTCTCAATGAAAGGCAAACGAAAATGGTACGAGGATGAAGAAGGTCTTGAAGACAATGATGGTAGATTCCACAAGAAGGCCAAGGGAGCTTCTGAACAAAGAAGGTCGATATGCCAGATGTGCGAGAAACGTCATCATAGGAATTACATTGAAGAACTCAGGAACCGTTGAAGATGAAAAGAGGTGTAGACAAGCCTAGGATGTCACCCTAAGCAAGGAAATCGTAAACGTGATAGACGTTGTCACGGTAAAGTAGAAATGAGAATTGCTATGACGAGAATAGTGGAAACGACGTTCCAAGCTACGTTGCTACCTTCAAGAAGACCATCACTATAAGTGATTGGCCGGAAGGCTCGAAGCAGAAACTAGCAGTTGAATGGCTCAAAGAAAGATGATGAAGGTCACCACAAGCTGGATCGAGAATCCACGAGCTTAGGAATATGGAGGTCTAGAGTAGACCAAGAAGAACTTACGTCCTAAGGGATGCTGTTTCTTCAACAAATGGCAGGATGAAAGCACATGACGATTGGACGAACTACTCGAAGAAGATAGGAGAAGCATTGTCAAGGAATCCCGTAGTCAAGCTACCTTAGACAGCTTAGGATTACGTATTCCTTAGGACAAATGCAAAGACGTCAAGATAAATGACCTCAAGCCAAATGTTGATACACGGACGAGCCTGACAATTCAATATTAGGAATCGTCACAGAATGTATTGCACCGATGCAAGTAAATGATCAGTATTTGACAAATGTTCTTCTTAAAATTAATGTCAAAGCTAGAGATAGCGATAGATAAATCTAGACGTTGAATGAATTGACTCGCGAGATGCTACGCGCAAACTGTCTGTAACCAGAAGAAGGCTCGACTTCATATGCAGGGATCGTGATGACTTAGTAGTAAAGATTACAAAACGTGGAAGTACGTGGGTCAAGAGGTAAGTCATACTCGATGTATGCCATTGACTTAGAGGCAACACCAAGAAGCCGAAGAACGTACCAGTGAATCCAATTAGCAACTCGTCAGATCAAGAAATGAGATTCCACAATCAACTCGACACTGAAAGCAACGCCAGAAGCAACAACGCCAGCAACAACAAAATTAGAAGCAACAACGCCAGAAGTAGAAAAACCGTACCAGTTATCTCCAATAGAAGCAAGAAGATTTCTTTAGACCGAATATATCGCCTTAGGATATTCCAGTAATTTCAAGAATAAAGGACGGAAGCCAAAGATACATGTAGACTGCAAGAAGATAAAGAAGTTGTCGGTAAAAAGCAGATATCCTTTGTCAAAGGATCAGCAAATCATCCAACTAGCTACGAGGAGCAAGACGATTCCCAGAGGTCAAATTAGCGTCAGTTAAAGAATTAAAAGTGAGCCTATAAAAGAGAATAGCTTTTCGGAAGCAAAATGATTGTTACAAGATATTCGTAATATTGATTAGAATGACGGACGCCCCTACAATTCCAGAAATCTCGTAACTAAGCATGCTGACAAATAACGTTCTAAAGTTTTCAAGGAATGGAGAAGAATGAAAGAGAGGAATGCTATACGTGGGAAGTTTATATGATCGACGTAATAGATCTTTTCGAAACATAAACAGTAATACGTTGGAAGCTGCCAAGACTTTCCAAGGATGTAACACCATTAGGTTGACTAAGAAGATGTCAAGTCCTTTTGGAGTCCTAATTAGTAGCAGGCATAAAATGAAGTAATGAACAAATTAACTTGGGCATCGGTACGATCATTACCGATTAGGCCTAATGGAAAAAGGAAATTGCAGCAGTAGTGTTTACACTCAAGAGATGCAAACAACAAACAAGGTTGTACGCAGAATGTCCAAAATAGTTATTTAAGTAAGTAATAGATAGTCATGAATTATACTGATTTTGTTGTGATCAGAATAATAATATCGCCCTACACCAGAGTAGTAATAGTACGCCTCTAGTTGTATCCAGGGTGTGGTGGATACGCCGCTGGTACATCCTATATATATACACCTAAGGTACAACCAGAAGTGGCACTAGGATTAGTCTCGTGCAGGTAGGTATTACGGGTCACTGTGGAAAACGAATAAGTAGCATTCATGAATACATATCACTTACTAACGAGTAACTGAAGGACTGTTGATGTCCTGAAGAGAAGTTCAAATCTTGTAGCATGCGGGTAAATATTTAACGTACGCAGAAGGTTAAAGTAGAATAGCAGAAGCTTCACGATAAATTTCGACCTTTAGGAAATTCGAAGCAAATTCCGGTGGGATTCATAATCAGGCTACCCTATATGTAGCTAAAGAGTTATGACACCGCCTAGATAGTATGTGATTGATAAAAGGAAGAGTTCCTTAGGGACACGTTCCTAAGAATACTAGCATCTGTTATGAAAATATGGTTCACATTTAAATTGTGAACAAGACTTCGTGAATAGAATAGTTAAAGTATTACCTTATAGGTAATAGAGATATATGATAGTTTGTCATAGAGAGTTAGTTGCGATGTTAAATCGTAACCTAGGAACCAGATGGTTCGTATGAAAATGATGCATTAAGATGCATGAGAAAAGGTCCCGGATTAATCCAGGAAAGAAAGGTGAAAAGGTAAAGATCTCATTGTGAGTTAAATCACAGTTGAGCAAGTTTCGAGGACGAAACCTTTTTAAGGAGGGTAGAGTTGTACACCCCAAAATTTCATAACTCGAATTCTGTACGTGTGCTATATGTGTAAGTAGCTAAAACATATATTGATATGGTTTATGGATTAATAAATGCGTAAAGGGAAATAAATTGCAATGCTATACGTGTTTATGTTAAAAATACATATGATATATGTGTTAGATAGCTAAACGTGATGAAACGTATATTTACCTATTAACGGGTAATAAATGGGATTTATATGAATGATACACGTATTGATAGATAAAATGAGATGAATACATGATATCAAAATGAAATATGTGTTTAGAAGTTGATGTGATAGAAATAAATGATAACCGGAGAAAAATACGTGTACACGATTGTATTAAATTAGATATATGTGTAAGTATATACATATACATATCCTAATAGCTTAAATGCATGGGAAATATTCATTTGATGAATATATACATGTTAGAATAGTTAAACATGTGAAAAATAAATAAGAACGTATCCTTACATTGAAATAATAATTAAAAATGAAGAAATACATAACGTATACGAGTATTATACGTATTTATACGTATTTATATGAGCCCGAGGCTTAGGAGTTATTATAAATGTGTCCTAAAATGATTTGGAACATAAAAAGATAAGTATGTGAAAGTAGAAGGGCTTAAATGTAAATTGCTGAAAAATATATATAAATATATATTTAAATATACGAAAGTATATAAACCTTATCAAAGGTATCCCGAGCCCTAAAGACATTAGAATTATGTCCCATAATGTTCTAATACATAAAATGATAAAGAAATAAAAGTATGAGGGGCTAAAGTGCAAATTTGTGAAATATATATACATATAAAGAAATATATATATACGTACGTATACGTATATCATCGAGCATGTCCTGAGCCTTAGAAACCTTTATAAATATGCCCCGTAAGGTTTTAGTACATAAAATAACAGTTTGGTAGAAGACTGGGGGCTGAAATGTAAATAAAAAGCTGAGGGACCAAAAGTGTCATTACCTGATAGATGGCAGGCGGTACGCGAAGGAGGAGGAGGATCCCGGCGCGATACGCGGCCCAATTCCAGTCGCAGAAAACGACCAGCACCTTAGTCACTCGACTTGGCGTCCAAGATTCACCTTCTACGCGTCAATTCTGGCCGATTACTCACGTAGGCACGTGTAGGACTCTTGTACGCACCCTATAGGTATAAATAACGGCCTCAATTCCACAGAAACACTCGCCAATTCACTCGATTTAAACCCGAAAACCCCCATTTCGAACCAGAAGCTTCGTCGGAGCAATTCGAGCAAACGGTGAGGACTTAAGAGACGAAATTCTGCAGTCAAGGCTTATTTGGTATGATTAACAATAACCTATCTCAGTTTTTGCAAATTCAATTTCTAAGTATGGTTTTCAAAATTGTGTAAAAATTAGGGTTCTTGAACTTGTTTTGATAAAATCGGGTGATCAGGTGGGAATTAGGGTCTGAATTTTTGTAGGTAATCCTAATTTAAAGTATTTTAAGAAAGCCCTAAGTTTATTTCACAATTGGAAAGGTTTTGGTTAAGGTTTTGTAAATGGGTCAAAATTAGGGTTTTCATGTCGTTATTCTGCCCAAATCGAGTAAACGGTTTTGAATTAAGCTTTGCCATTTTAAAGGATATTATAAAATGTTATAATAGATAATACCCTAAGACGGTTTTGAATAAAAATGAGTTTTGATAATAAAATGGGAATTTTATGAAATTAGGGTTTCTAAATAAGGTTATTTAATATAAAATAATCCGGAGGGTATGGGGACTTGAATTTTGATATGGTAACATGTTTATACATATAATAAGTGTATATGAAGTTAAAATGAATAAATAATGAAGTATTGAAAATACCGAGTTAATCGAATATTAGAAGTTCGTGCGGACCGGAAGGGTAGGCGCCTGTACACTGGGGTTTCTGGCATAGCGGGGGTGTCGCCATCCCATCTGGGCAATGGCATCCCAACACTGGGCGACCCCGGAGTGAGTGTCTACTTATAGGAATGCACGTCTTCATAATTATCAATAAAAGATAAGGATAATGGCCTAAAGGGCATTTTGGTCATTTTGACCTTTAAAAGGAATAAACTTAATAACTAGGTATTATTAAGTTAATAAAGAGTTAAAATAAACATAGGAAGTGTTTATTATATTAAACCTTGCGTTAACGCCATATAATACGCGATTAGGTTTATTGGAAGGCATAGCGGAGATTTCCTCTGAATTAACTGCTTAAGAGAATAAGGTGAGTTCTATGAGCCCACTTTTAAATGTTTTAAATGTTTTAATATTTTCGGGCCTGATATACATGCAATGATATATATATTCAACTGTTTACTTGAAAAGTATTTGAGATACCTTTACTTGTTTTGTGTTGATACACATACGTGGAAAAGTTATAATACTTATAACTGTTTTAAAGTTATTATTACCTGTTACTACTTTTCGGGAAGGTTATAATAAACGGGTAATCTAAAGGATACAACTTTTATATAAAGCTTTGAGAAATGGAAAATGTGAATGTTTGGTCTAAGCCTATGTATGTGAATAAGTGTCGGGTAAATATGATCTTGTTAGCCTTGTTGTACAAGACCCATAACATCATATTTATGAAACGCTTATTTCCATATACGGGTAATGGACTGGTGTTGAAAATGTTATGAGTCCAAACACAAGGGTTATTTGAATGGACTTTTGGAAGGAATGAAAATGTTTAAAAGATTGAAAAGGTTTTAATCTAAGCGGATATTGTCTAGTGAAAAAGGATGACTGTGGTTGTGCAACTAGAAGCGGGGAACGACGGTTCTCCGGGGTAGCGACGACTGCTTACTTAGAAAAGGTATTCGGGTGGCGACGGTTGCCCGAGGGACTAACGTGGTTCCAATAGACAATGCTTAGTAGAATGAATGGTTAAATGTTTTGGTATAATTCTGTTATGTCTTATACCTGATAAAGGATGAATGATTAAATGTTTTGGTATAATTCTGTTATGTTTTATATCTGATAAATGTTTATAAAGAAGGGGTCGTTAGGCCCAAATGTTTGAGGTAAACCTTTCAAGGAAAGGTAAAAGTTTTAAAATACTTAGAACTCACCAGCGTAAGCTGACCTTTAAAAGCATGTATGTCAGGTATCGGTGATGTTTAAAGTAGCAAGGGAAGGGCTCTAGCAAGGGCAGATTAGATGGGCAAGCTATCAGGAAAGACTCGGTAGTAGACTGGCATAGCTATAGATAAGATCTAGTTATAGATTATGTTGTTATCTTCCTTACTATTGTAACTCGTTATATATATATAAATGAAAAGTTTTTAATTTCCGCTGCTTAGTTATCTCTGTTGTACCATGTGTTCATGAGTAAATCCGACACGTGACCCCTCCTGGAACCAAGACTGGGAGTGGGCGTCACAGAGTTATAACGAACCGGGAAAACGCAAAATAGTGATTTAGGCCCGGTTTGTAATAACCGTAATTAAAGCACGAACGTCACTAAATTAATGCCGAAGGGAAGTTAAAATATTAGGTATTGCTAAATACTTGATTTATAATCATTATAAAATATATTCCTAATATTCGGCACGAAAAACGATGAAATCAGTAACCGTTGTTGTTACGCTCGAGATACTTTATCAACTCGGCAAAGTATAAATAATTATTATAAGATCTGTCAAATTTTCAGTCGAGAAAACGTATTTGGTCTGTCAAACGGCCACGATCGCGACGATGATTAGACGCACTTTCTACCGCATAACAACTGAACGTTCACCGGTTTACGTCATAACCAACGAATAAATATAATTATTAATTATAGTTATTAAACTCCCGTAATATTTTGGACTTTCAGGAATTTATATGAACCATTTGCGAAATATTAAAATTTAGTGGGTTCAAAATATGGGTATATTACCTACCTATTAAATAGTATACGATATTGCTTGCTCCCTACTTTTTAAAATGATATGTGTCGAATTGATCTATGATTCAGCAAACATTTTGATTTCTCAGCAACATACGTGTAGAAGTTTTGTGGAATTGCTTTACATATAAATACACACACACATTTGAAAAGAAGAAATCACATACAAACACACACATTACAAAATCCGTATGCGACAAAAAGGAAAGAAGAGAGAGATGGAGAAGCCA
Organism: Deinandra increscens subsp. villosa; assembly: GCA_039602395.1. Classification (NCBI taxonomy): domain Eukaryota; kingdom Viridiplantae; phylum Streptophyta; class Magnoliopsida; order Asterales; family Asteraceae; genus Deinandra; species Deinandra increscens. The sequence continues at coordinate 47,211 of JBCNJP010005946.1, forward strand.
AACGATCCCCCTCTCCCTCACGACTTCCGGGGACCGAACCCAGCCCCTCTCTCTTTGTTTCTCAGGCCGGCGACCTCCGCATGGTCTCCTTCTTTCCGGTGCACCAACCATCACCTTTCCCCGTTCGTTTTTCTGGCCAGAACCCGACTCCCCTCCGGCAACGTAGTCGCACCAACCCAGCTCCTCCACCTCTCGACTTTTTCCGGCGACGAAATCGGCACCCTCTCCCTTGCCTTTCCCAGCCGGCGTAACCAGCACACCCAGCCCCATCTCTCTTCTTTTCTCCGACCAGCACCACACCCCACCAATCGAGCCGACGACCTGCTCCCGACGTTCTCCGACCCGCCTGGTCTCCTCTGGCGACCTGCTGCTTCGTTTTTCCGACAAAAATCACGGCAGCTGGGTTAAGAAAGGTGGCAACGGGTGGAAGGTGGCGACATGGTTGCTAGATGGTGGTGGTTGCAAACGAGTTTAAAACCCGGTAAACCCGGTTTACCGTCCCCTCTTTCGGTTGGTTTCAGTGACGTACGATTGACGACGGGTGACAACTGTCACACCCTCAAAATCCACCTGCGGAGTATAACCACGAGGCGTGTGACAAACCAGGACCTGAGTCATTAGCCATACTAAACCATGCAAGAAGCGGAAGCGTAAATAAAGATATGTAGATACGTTGCGCAAAACACGCGCCCAAAACCTTAATGAAAGTAAATAGCCCAAAATGATCTAAACTGATTATTAGACCCGTATGAGATGCATGCGTCCTAACCGTGCTCCGAATCTAGATACCTGAGAAAACATGCTAAAGTGTGTCAACACAAAGGTTGGTGAGTTCAAAGGTTTAAACAAAATGCAAGTTCAAGAGTTTGCAGAAATGTAATCACAGTTATATCGTTAGCTAGCTAGGCTGTGTTTCAATGCCACTATGCGTTCGCAACCGAAGCATGACTGTTTGTGTTTGTTTCCTTTCCGCCTTGTCTAACACGAACAAGAGCGTTGATTAGGACAAATATTACACCCGTTTGACCTCCAGTCAAGTTAGAGCGACTAACTCGGGCGGGGTTTGTCAGACCCAGTAGTACTACTCAATACTTCCTCGCTATAATCCATATATTAACGGTTCGATATGTTAAGGACTTTTAAGTGTGTTATGTAAGCACATAAGTGGAAAGAGAGTATAACTGAATTACCAAATCTCAATGTTTGTAAGCATGTCCGTAAGTATGTTTGTAAGCATATTTTCTCCTCCAAAGGAGATACTTAAAAGCGGGGCAGTGAACTCACCTTAGGGTGCTCGGCAAGAGTTTGATATGATGAAGATGATTATCCTACGAATCACCTATATGTATATAGCCGTGTGAGACAACAGTGTAAGAACACCTAGACTGACTATATCGACCTGATGACACGTTGGTGACTTAATTAACAGTTGCGTTGTTTGTTTTACTCCACTTTCTAGTTATAGAAAGTTTCTATTTTTTTAAGGTCCTCACAAATAGTATGTTTCTATAATTAGTAGGTTACCACCCAAGAACAATTAAGTCCATGATCGCACATATTCTAGCATGCACATAGGTTGGTTAAAAGCTTACATATGAAGTACATACGGTCTCCAAGTTTCAACATGTTTAGCAATAAGTTTTCTACAATGATAATACTAGCCAATTAACTCATGTGCAACCTACATCTCATGCAATATTCTGGTCCATATGAGTTCCATACAACAGTTCCCTTATTAAATCAATCAAACATCACACAGGTTATTGCAATGATTTACTGACACAATTAAGGTTCCAAAGATCAGCCCATTCATGCTACTACACCTCAAGTTAGGTTCCCAAATTTTATATTCAGAAATATACATGTATAATGGTCACATTCCAGATGGATTCTCAATTTAAAGTTTGGCTTAACATGCCCAAATAGATTAAACCATAAACATGTTCCAGAAATTAGAGCTATTTGCGTACTTTTTTTGTAAAGGCAGAAAGGATGTCGAAACCTTAGTCAAATGGAGTGCCACCCCCTGGTCTTGAAAGCTAACACATTGATTTAAATTCCGGAAAAGAATCACTCAATTTCGTTAAGAATTGAGTGAGTTATGGTCTTTCGAAGTTGACCCAAAAACCTAACAGCAAGCTGTCAAAAAAAAACGTGATGTTATTAAGTTTGCTTAAAAATTTGTTTGATCACTTACAAGAGTTCTAAAACTCATGGGGTTGTTACAACCCTTGTTAATATTCATAACAGCTACGTTACATATTATTATACATCAAGATCATTATTTAGATTACTAGTTACCATTAGCACGAGATTGAGACCGATAGGTTTTGCGGTTTCGTAAGCTATTACAAGATCACTAGTTGGCTCACACCTCACTAACGTTATTCAATAATATCATTATAAAATATACATGACAGACACATGTGTTGTACATATTTGAACATTAATTAGGATTTTAGGAATCATCATACATGCCACCTGTCAATTACTCCTACATCTAATACATGCATCACCACCATTTAGTCATCTCAATCCCTAAACGATCTATACAAGCAAGTTGGTATCACCATCCTCTATTACAAATCAGCAATCAAGAGTACATAGAATCCATGATTAAACCCATTAGGGTGTCCAGAAAAATAGAGAAACCGAGAGGGGAAACGAGTGGCTACTTGCGATGACCTCCTTGCTCCCGATTGTTCCCTGGGGCTGATGCGATTCGGCTAGGCTATTAACAGCCTTCGTGACCACCAATAAAAGGCATGGACAACAGGTGGGAGGGCTGGAAAATTGAAGAGGAAGGGAAAATAGAGAAAAAGAGAGATCGTCAAGTTTGTGAGGGGAAAGAGGGCCAAGTGTGCGACATGTTTGGGTGGAGGGGTTAACTGTACGTGAATAGTGGGGAGTAGGGAACAAGTTTCATATTCAAACTTTAAAATATGTGGATAACCTCCACAAAGTTTTGGTTAGGCCCCCCAGATATAAAGGATGTCCAACTTTTGCAAGTTACTTTGGTCATGGTTTCTTATTGCTAGTTTATGCTTCGACCGGTTAATAGTAATTAACTCACATCGCACGTATCAATTATAAATTCACGAAACGAAACTCTAATAATACATGGTACACATACGGATAGAAATCACATAAATCAATTAACATGCAAGGTCACATACTATTGTGTAACATAGATTGTAAAAGCTTTGTTTGTTCGTCCTAGTGTTTTGTTAGTTAGTCACCAACGTTCAGGACCGACTCGTGTGTGAATGTTCGTGTAGTGAGTGACACATCTAGTAACTCTAACCGGATATAATACATGCATGAACGTTTGTTTAAAAATCATGTACGTGGCGTTAATGTTTGCTTGTAACAGTGTACGTTGTGTTAGCCACGATTAACCTGAATATGTTAGGTGTCACAACAACGACAACGGCGGTGAACACCCGGGATGACGAAGAATGGTGGCGGTAGTCGGCGGTAGATGGCGGTTGTTGAACGTGGTCCACGGTGGTAGAAAAGAGGGTGTAAACTAGTGTTAATATTAAACCCGTCTTCACTTTCGGGCGATGTTTCGGTGGCGTAACAAGGTCCAAACGACAAACCGACAACGGGGAAATGCTCGTGACGAGAAACTAATCAGTAAGGAGTATTTATTTCTCCGAATCGGACAACTTTATCATTCGATTATTTTGGACTCGTTTCACGACCCGTCAAGGAGGTAATCACGTTATATATTTGTTATTGTTACAAATATTGTTGTTAAGTTAAAGTTTATATTAAATCATAATAGAACGAGATAAATGATATAAATATATATATATATATATATATATATATATATATATATTTAAGATGAATAAATATATATATATGATTATTAATGAGTTTCATTTAATAAAATTTATTAAAAGGATATTTTGTAATTAAATATTAAATATATATATATATTTAACGAGATAGTGACCCGTCCGCGCGTTGCGGTGGGCCACCCTCGTTCTTTGACTTAGCAAGTAGGCTAAATGGAAGGAATCATCTTGTATGCATTCATTACCTGTTGCAGATTTATAAACATCGTTAAGGATACCAGCATCTAGACAACAGTTAACCAATAGCAACCTATTAGTGATTGCATTCTTGTCTATTGTTGCTGATTCCTGGATTTCTTCTACTACAACGTATTACAAAAAGTGAGTGATTGCATTCACGTCGACTGCTGGGTTTGCTTTACTACATGTTCTAACGAAAAGTTTGATTACTGATGTTTTCTGGCTATTGTGAGATATGTACAAAATATGCAGTTTTGAGCCATTGATCTTCAAAATAAGCCTTTTGCTACAACAATTGACATTGATCTTCCTTCTTATTCTTGTTTGTCCTTTGATTTCTTCAGAGGTGGTTCTTTGTCATCTGTATTTATAAATGTTTGTGTTATTATAGAGGTTATGGATGTACCTATGGTTACATGTACCCTGAAATTCAGTAACTCTTCTGAGGTACCTTTCCTAGGTAATCTGGGAAAAAAACCAGAATTTAATCAATATAACTGAAAAGTAAAAGTAAGGGTTTGGTTATCATTATAAAGTGAAATGTGAGAAGGTTGTTGTGTTTCAGCATTGGGTTGGGTATAGGTCTTCATAGGAAGTGAAGCTGTAATAGAACTTTGGAATATTATCGTTAATGATAGGAGCAACCGAGCAACTGCAGCCCTTCTTCCAAATACAATGAAAACATCAAATTCCACAACTTTTCCAAATGACCTGGGAGAATCACAAACATAGCATTTTATGGTGTAACAACGACCAACTTTTAACAACGACTGAAGTGTTTTATCATGTATTTCGACCTCTGCTTCGATGGCATCACCCTGCAAAAAGAAACATATAGGGTAAGTCATTTAGATTAATTAAAATAAACTATAGTAGAGCTTTCGTATTAGAGATGTATATAATTTATAGATGTTGTAAGGATTTTGTTGAGCACTGAATCCAATTTATAATGTGATAGAAATGTTTTTTTTAAACAAAAGGCACTTAGGAAGGTAATCAAAGAAACATGGACGAACCTAAAGCTACAATTCAGGCATAATTACCTTCAGAATGCAATGGTTGCCTGGGAGGATAACTCGCTGATGCGAACCTGAGACATGGAAATGATTTAAAAAATTCAAGAGGAGCAGGGTTAACAACAAAAAGACTACAACCTTATATAATCTAGTATAGTTGGTAAGAGCAATGTTCGTTGAATACAATTGGTAAAAATAGTGTTTGGCCCGTTGTCGTGTTGTAGCGGACAACTTATTTACGATCAATTTCAATGGACCATTTAAGCATACCAATTATCCATATTCCTATAAATGTAAGTATCACAACTCATATCATGTGCAATTCTTATTACCTTCAACAACCATTCTTGTGAATGCGTGTATCACAAACCAACCCATATTTAATTGTTGTTACTTTAGCCAATAAGCCCACATGAAAGTGAAATAACTTACCATCTTTGTTAGAAGCATAATATATAAATATAAAACCACATATAACGCAGATTTGTCATCGTATGCAAGAAACGTAGCACAACTTTGTGCTTTGTTCTTGTAAATATATGTCGGAAAAAATATGAATATAAGCTGTGAGAGCCACTTAGAACTCAAAAAAAAAAAGATTGGTTATAAACTAAAAGGGTGAAAATGTAGACCTTTTGATAGTTTCCTAATGAGATAACAGATGGGTTCCCATTTACTAAAATGGGTTTGTTTCCCCATTTAGCTACCCTTTTTAGTCCTGCACATGTAATCGTAATATATGCAAATGTTAAAGTAAACTTGTTTACCGGTAAAATCCACACAAAGAAAGCAAAGAACCAGCTCATCAAATGTAGACCCTGGGCTTTGGGCTTTTCTTGATGCCTGCAAAATTATGATAACATATAGGACTTTAGATAGTGGTTTAAAAAAACTGCCTTTAGTTACTTGATGAGATCTTGAAAATTAGAAACTTGAGAATTAACTATTCTATAATTATTCATTAAACATATCAAGACTGTCAAATTTGGTGATCAGAATGAATTTTGACCCGCAGATATAAAAGCACAAAGATACCAACCTGCAAGAGTGTAAGCTCAATCTGATGGGTTAGTCTCTGCTTTTTGTTGCCTTCCTAGAATTCTTTGAAATAATAAGTTACTCGGGCGTCTCACTACACCAAACTCAGAAGGTAAAAAAAAATAATAAACGAAAGAAATAGGCCTTACGTCCTTGCACTCTTACACAAACTGGTCATTTTTATAAAATGTGTTCTACGTCCTCGCACTCTTACACAAACTGGCCAGCTCATCAAAACATCTTTTTCCAAGCACTTGTAGCATATAACGACATCATGTCTAATTGAAAAAGTCACCAAACAAAACGCTACTTCATAAATTTGATTATACTTTTAAAGGGTTGGATCAAGCTTCACAATAGTGGTCATTAAGCATTATATTAACATCATATTTAATCATCAATCTATAAACGCACAAAACTTACAACAGAACGATTAAAATGATAAGAATTTTCAGATCTGGAGATGAACTACCTGGAGCCCTAGGTCGATTAAAGATGATTACCTGGAACCTTTATTTACTTCAATTTGCTGCCACAAACATCAAAAATCACAGAAATTGTAAAAGTAGGCAGGCTATAAATTAGATAGAAAAGATGCAAACAACTAAACTAAAGTCCCAAAGTAAAGAATAGGCTATAACGATATGTAAGAGCCCTAATCATACTACAATCGTACCTATAGAAAAAACACCAAACAGGAAATTTGAATATGAAAATAATCGATAAAAAACAGAAGTAGCCGCTGGCATCGGATAATCTCAGACCATCCGCCATCGCTGTGGCTTTGCAACGACCACCTCCCAGTATTTTAACCTTCAAAGAAAGCAAACTTAATAACTAAAAATTCTAAAACCAAGATGAATAGGAGTAGAATTTTAAACAGATTTGCACAAACCTTTACCAGTGGCTTCCCTTTTTCAACGACAACCATGTACAGATCTGGAGCCAACGTTTTAGCCCTAATTGCGCCGTATACTACAACAGCGCCACCACCAACCACCACCATCCTCTCGTCGCTTACTGGATCCAACGTTTTAGCCCTAATTGTGCCGTATACTACAGCAGCGCCACCACCAACCACCACCATCCTCTCGTCGCTAACCTAATTACGCCATAAGTTAACAATCACGACATGCAAGGAGGAGAACGTACCTTACAAAATAATTCCCAAATCGGGTTCCCAAATCCCTATTGTTGAAGCCTAATCGCTCAAAACCGAAGCCCTAATTGTTGAAGCCTTTTGATTTGCTCAACCATAATCAGATTCGAATCAGGTGGAATCGTTTATCAGAATTGGTAGCAAATCCAAATCGAATACCTGCCATAATTCTAAGAAATCAGCAACGATGGAAGAAAGCGTATGAGAGGCGATGGAATGTCGCAACAACGGTTTGGATGATGATGGATGACCAGAGTCACCAGACTGTGTGCTTCTTTCTTTTTCTTCCAGACCATTCCATGACACACCGATTAATTGACACAATAAGTATGATTAAACATGCGTTGAGTTAAAATACAAAGAATCATTCTAGGGTAATCTCACCACAACTTCAAGAAATCAAACCCAATAAGCAAACTTTATCCAAATTGATTCCTCCATCCATTCCGCTGTAGAGATCCTAGGGAGGAATCCGATCTTCATAACCATCACCATCGAAGCCAAGATGAAGCCTCTCTCAGTGTCTATTTCTTCTTTGAATGGAGAGCCGATTCTTTTCTCCCTCTCTCAGAGAGACTGGAGTCTTCCACACCATTCTACACATTGTAATATTTATAAATATAATAAAATTTAAAGGGTAGAAACTGTCATTACCCTAAAGTCTTGTGGCTAAACTATAAGAAACATTTATAAATATAATAAAATTTAAGGGGTATAAATATAATAAAATTTAAAGGGTAGAAACTGTCATTACCCTAAAGTCTTGTGGCTAAACTATAAGAAACAAAATGTTTCCTATTCATCTTCAATTTGTGTTGTATATTATATAAATATAAACGATAAAGTAATTATCGGACTAAAGAATATGTTTAATATATGTTTGAAACATATTTAAACTATGTTAATATATATTAAAATATATATATATATATATATATATATAAAGTGTTTAATGTTAAAATTAGGGTTTTTAGAAGAAGGTTTTGCTAAAATCAACCAACCGGGACAATATTAGTGCGTGATATTTTGAAGAATATTATGAAATGATATTATAAACAAAAGCCCTAAGCTATATTTCATTTTATATAAAGATTTTGGTATTTATTAAATAAACATTGAAATTAGGGTTTTCTAGACACTGTGCTATCAAACCCGAGTAATCGGTGATGAACTAAGCCTTGAAATTTTAAATCATGTTATAAAATGTTATAACGGATAATACCCGAAGTCAGCTTTGAATAAAAATGGATTTTGATAAAGAAATGAGAAAATGGGAAATTAGGGTTTTGGAATATGATTATTTAATATAAAATAATCCGGAAGGATGGAGACTTGATTTTTGGCATGGTAACATGTCTTTATATATAATAAGTATATATGAAGTCAAAATGGATAAATGATAAAGTATTTAAAATACCAAATTAATCGGATATTTAGAAGTTTGCGCGGACCAGAAGGGTAGACGCCTGTACATTGGGGTTTCTGGCAAAAGCGAGGGTGTCGCATAAAATCCCAACTGGGAAGTGACATCCCTCACTGGGCGATCCCGGAGTGAGCGTTTACTTATAGGAATACGTGTCTTAATATTATCAACAAAAGAAAATGATAATGGCCTAAAGGACATGTTGGTCATTATGACCTTTTAAAAGGAATGAACTTAATAATTTAATACTATTAAGATAGTGAAGTATTAAAATAAGCATAGAAAGTGTTTATTATATTAAACCTTGCGTTAACACTGTACAATACGCGATTAGGTTTAATTGGAAGGCATTGCGGATACTTTGTTTGAATTTACTGCTTAAGAGAATAAGGTAAGTTCTATGAGCCCACTTTTATATGTTTTAAATGTTTTAACGTTTTCGGGCTGATACACATACGTGAAATGTTATAATGCTTATGACTATTTTAAAGTTGTTATTACCTGTTATAAACTCTTCTCGGGAAGGTTATAATAAACGGGTAATAAAGATGTTAAGTTTTTTCAAGTAAAGTTTGAACATGGAAATTAAGTTTTCCGGATAAAGAAAATAACCCTTAGGGTTAGTTTTTAAAATCTAAGCAGAAGATTGTCTATGTAAGAAAGAAGAATGTTGTTGTATAACTAGAAGCGGGGAATGATGGTTCCCGGGCGTAGCGACGGTTACTCTAACTGATATTCGGGTGATGACGGTTGCTTGAGGAGCTAACGTGGTTCCAATAGACAATGCTTAGTTGAATGAATGAATGAATGATTTGGTATAATTCTGTTATGACTTGTACCTGATAAAGGATGAATGATTAAATGTTTCGGTATAATTTTGTTATGTTTTGTACGTGATAAATGTATATAAAGAAAGGGTCATTAGGCCCAAACGTTTGAGGTAACCTTTCAAGGAAAGGTAAAAGTTTTAAATACTTAGAACTCACCAGCGTAAGCTGACCTTTAAAAACATGTATGTCAGGTATCGGTGATGTTTAAAGTAGCAAGGGAAGGGCTCTAGCAAGGGCAGATTAGATGGGCAAGCTATCAGGAAAGACTGGGTAATAGACTGGCATAGTTATAGATAAGATCTAGTTATTAGATTATGTTGTTATCTTCCTTACTGTTGTACTTGGCAAAAATATAGAAATGCAATTTTTTTAATTTCCGCTGCTTATTTATCTCTGTTGTACCATATTTTCATGAGTAAATCCGACACGTGACCCCTCCTGGAGCCAAGACTAGGAGTGGGCGTCACAGTTTATGTGTAAATCGAAGAAATGGGTAATTTTTCTTTTAGTTCCATGTAGGTATCTATTATATTCCCCCAATATGTGGATTTATCATAAACCCATGTTTATCTTTTCTATTATACTTAGTTTCTTACATCATATGTATCATATGTAGTGGTGTTATGGTATATTGGTAATTTGATATTTCACGCAGGATGTGATAACATTGTAAAAAATGTGTAGTAAATTAGTGATAAGTGTTGATGGTTGTGTAAACTTGATGCTTTATTTAAGAGTAAATTACGGTTTTTGTCCCTGTGGTTTGACCTAAATAACGATTTTAGTCCAAAAGTTTCAATCATAACAATGTTTTCCTTGTGGTTTTCAATTTGTCACAATCAAGTCCAAACACTTAAACGCTACTTATATTTTCTGTTAGTTTTTAACATAAAGGCCAAAAATACTCTTCTACTACTTTAATAAGCAAAGAAATGTTTTACCACGTGTCTTTTTCTTAGACCTGCCATGTTGCTCATTGCCCGTCAATTTCATCTGCACACAAGGTTATTCATCGAATCCCTCTCATCTCATCAGTTTCAAACTTTCAGACTTAATTGCGGCTGTTCCTGACCTATTCATACCCACGATAATTACATCCCTACCTCTTCAGTTTCACAACCCTAATAATCATTCTCTTCTCTGCATTTTCCGTTACTCTAACCTTCTGACTGTCTGTTCCCGAGTTAATTGCGGGTGTGTTCAAGGCACCTTTCACTTTCTCCTCAGGTATTTATGTTTACCGGACTAATCCTGGCCTCCTACCCCTGATTCTCTAAAATTAAAGCGCAATTTGGTACTCCTGTCTTCAACCGCGACTTAATCATTCAGGTCAGAGCCATGTTTCTTCTCCGAATGTATTTCTTGATTAGGTTTGTTACTGTCTTGTCTGAGTCCGTCAAGTCAGCTGCTCTAATTTTGGTGTAACGGCGATGCTTAAGCCTCACCAAATCGAAGGACTGCCATGGCTTATATCTGATTGAAAGTAGCTGTGAATATTGTATGTGAGTTTGAATTTGTGTGTTCGTCATTGATTATCACTAGATTACCAAATCGGAAATGAAGAGGTTAGTTTTGAAACTTATAGGTGGACCATTTTCCCTAATTTTTACCCCCTGTTTTATTTTGTTGATCTTTCAGCATTATTCTCTCTTGCAATCTGTTTATTTGCTATACCATTGTTAGATTAATTAACTCCGACATAAAGAAGAAATACAGATTTGCCATACTCATGCCATGGAAATCCCTATGAAAATTGTGGTTCATTACTTGTCTGATCCTCATATGCATGTTGATTAAAAACTAAAATTCATGTAAATTAAGTGGTAATATGAGTTATTTAGCACGGAATGACAATTATATATAAAAACCGAGTCTCATCACAGTAGAATTATGTGCTATTGAAGAGTAGCATGAAAACTTGAATGTAGATGTGTATGCTAATTAATTACTATGTGGTATGAATATATGAACACATGTAAGCGAAAATATGAAGATTAAGTGGAAGCATTAGTTCCTTTAAAATATTAATGAATGAATAGTGATTCTAACAAGTCAATGTTTGACTCTTAAAATTATCCAAAAAGTAAAGGTAGTAGGATATCAAGTTGGGATGCTAAGTCAAGCAAATCAAGGTCCCATTTTTTTAGCTTATTTTTTCTCATCCAATTTACTGATGTATTATAGAATTAAACAGGATGAAGTCAGTTTTAGATCTAATTTAATCAAATAAAGGTTGTCTTTGTTCTTATATATTTTTTTTAAGCAGATCATTTATTCAATTGGATTCAGGTAATTTTGATTTGCATGTTAATATGTATATGTGTAGTTCATGTTTCTTAATTTGTTGTTAAAGACAGTCACATAAAAAGTACTAAAGTGGCACCTCTAGAAATTTAAAAAGTTTGCATGAAATGTATTTGTCAAAATTGATTTGCTCACCTCTACTTTCATGCACTTTGGTTCTTTGATTCACTTTATCTTGTGTGCTTCACTCTTTTTTTTTAATCGGATCAACTAAATAGAGCAAATTCTATCTTTGAATAAACAACCAACAAATTTATTTGTCAAACACTGTCAAGAATATGGACCAGTGTAAACTGTCCAGAATAGGTTCTTATGAAAAAACCTACGAGTTGTTTCTATTTTGTAGAAAAGTTCAACTATAAAGTGGAGACGATACGGTTATAGCTGAATTAGAGACACGCCTTTGCACAGAACAGGTTAGCCATTCCCAATTTCAAGCTCAAGCCTTCAAAATATCATTACTGCTTGAATTCTATAACAAGCTGATATGTGTGGGAAGTTTTGGGAAGTTGAACCAACATACAGTTTAGTGCCGAGTTTAGAAACCAGCATCAATTTTAGTTTGATTTCTTGAGTAAATTTATAATATGTATGGTCATATATGAGGTGGTATAAAGAGATCAATGTTTAGTTAAAAAGTTGCACTGATCTTTTTTAATGCAACTTTGAATGAAAATGAAGTAGTGGGAGTTATGGTGTGGATGATTATAGGTAGCAGTTGAGTAGCACTATGCCAATGCCATGATCACATTGAGCAGGTCATTTTTTCATCTTGATGATCCTATCACTAATTTAATAGACTTTGTTCACCCATCTATATTTAATAATTTCAATAACCCAACTTTTATTCCATGTAAGGGCAATATTGGCACCTTCAAACCAAGATGTTCAAGAGATAAACGATCGTATCCTCTCAGTATTTTCCGGAGATGAAAAAGAATACCTATACCCAGATAGTATATGTCAATCTAAAATCACCATGAAAACTTTGATGAGACTCTATACTCTCCTGATATTCTAAATGGTCTCAAAATTTCAGCTTTGCCAAACCATCAATTAATTCTAAAGGTGGGGGTCCCGGTTATGCTGCTAGGGATTATGAATTAAAAAGGAGGATTATGTAACGGGACTAGATTAAAAGTGGTGGCATTCTATAATCATGTAGTTGAGGCGTAAATAATATCAGACACAATATTTGATAAAGCACAATCATTCCAAGACTCAACTTAACACTTTTTGACAAAAAATCCCCTTTAAATTCCAAAGAAGGCAATTTCCTTTTGCTGTGTGCTTCGCAATGACAATAAATAAAAGCCGATGAAAATCACTCTTAATGTTGGTTTGTTATCGAGACAACCAGTATTCACGCATAGTTAATTGTATGTCGCGCTATCCAAACTTAAAAGCAGAAAAGGGCTAAAGCTTCTAATCTTAGACACAGAAGACAACATTACAAATAAAACATCAAACGATGTATATAAACGTTAACATATTTGTAAATATTAGGTGCTCATTCTTTCTATAATATGCCCTCCCACCATGTTTTTGTTAAGGGGTCTGCAAAAGATCGACTTTATTTATATTCATTTTTCATTAAAAATACATTCCTCAAACATTTATTCCTTTGAGATTATGATAAACTCATTAAACGTCACCCGTGTAACACACGGGTAACAAACCTAGTATTTAATTCCATCCATCATACTAACGCAAAACCACCACCACCAGTCTCTCGACCACTAACGCAAAACCACCACCACCAGTCTCTCGACCACCTCCACCACTTCCGGCTACCAACTCAACACCACCATCACTTCCGGCCATTATACTAACGCAGCCCCACACGACTAATATAAAAGCTTTTCAATTCTGGCCACCACCATTTTTCTCGGAGATCTAAAGGGCCGTTCAAATTGAATCGCCTGAAATCAACATCAGTAAACATTTTAAATTCTGGCCACCACCACTGTTGTTGATGAACCACAAAATCCCACCGTATGTAAATGAGAGATTATAATTCAACTAGGAATAAGCTAATCTAAGAAGAATAATCGATGAATCAATGGATTACTAATATCTCAATATTTGGGTACAAACAAGGAAAACACACAGTAAATATGTGTTTTCTGGAATTGGAAGTTACATTGCAAATGAATGAAAGAACTATTTATAGAGCCTCTGAAGTCGCATCTTCATGAGTTGGTCGGATGCACTTGCATCTTGTTCATCTGCAACTGCATCGCTTCCGGCTCGTTCTCTGTGTGACACTTGCTCTCGGGATTTTTACCATCGGAAGTGTAGATGCCAGGTCACTTGCATGTCCGGTCTTGACCTATCCTCATCAAGTCCCCCTAGTCCATTGATTATTCGAGCAATAATTATTGGACTAGAAGTTAAAAGTGTCTCGTATTTCCGATGGGTTTTGGGAACCTTTATCGATCATTTTCATTAAGTTCGCATGTGCTTTTGATTTGTTACCTCATTAAAAACCTTGTTCGGAAAAACCCTATGGGAAAAAACCGAAACTAAGGAAAAAAGAGTGTAACACACATTTCTCTTTTGTGGAGATCACAAGTGTCAAAGATCAGAAATTTTCCAATTTTTAATGATTTCATAGATCTGGTCATCAAGTCCCCCTAGTCCTTATGTTGTTTTGTAGAAATGACTAAGGACTAAGGTACGAAGATCATCATAGGAAATGCTAGTGAAGCCTCTTTAATAGATCAAAAGACTTTATTTGTCTTTAAAGTAGAACGCTCCTGCAAATATAATCACCACATCCTCGTGAGAATATTAACGTATTATTGCAAGGAGACGCTTCTGCAAGTGTAGAATCCTAACTGACTTGTCAGGCGTGTTTTGCATGTTGATTTGCACTCGAGTACTTTTGATACCCGCCGATACACGTGTCAGTCGAGGATTAAATGACGGGACAGTTTTTGGTCTTTTTTATTTTTGAATTTTTTAAACTCAAACGGTTATTTGTATCCGAGATTCTTGCCCCATATATAATCATTTCTTATTTTGCATTCTTTACACTCTTTACTGCCGTCGCTCTCTTTGTTCTTCAAGCCCTAATTCTTTCTTCAAGCTTTTTCTTTTCGAAAGGTCAGTCGATTTCTTTCGTGCTTTTTTACTGCATTTTCATGGCGTCACCGTCAATTAAGATCGACGACAATTCGAGTAAGCATAATATGCATATCTCGTTTTCGTCTATGTCGCCTCGTGATCTCGATGAGGTTATTGAGCGATACCATATTCCCCTTTCGTTAAATCCCACTCTTCCCCTGCCAAAAACTCCCATTTCCCCTTTTCCTGATGGCAAAATTGGGGTTTATGTCGATATGTTCAAACTTGGGAATTATCGTCTCCCTTTCACCAAGTTTCTTATGAGAGTTTTGATGTTTTTCAAGATCCATGTTTCTCAGATGCATATCCAAGGGTTTTCGCGTTTAAGTCATTTTGAAGCCACTTGTAGGGCTGTTAGTGTGTCTCCAAGTGTCAATCTTTTTAGGGCTTTCTATAGAATCACGATGGCTGGCGATTGGTATACTTTTGAGCGTAGGAGAGCAGTTAAGAGGATTAGCACCCATCTTCCGTCCAACCCTCGTTCCTGGAAATCTAAGTTTTTTTACATCGATGATCGATGCGTTCCTCTTCAAATGGAATGGAGGGATGTGGAAGATGTGGTTCACGATCCAAACCCAAATGACGACGACTATAGTCAGGAGTCTTTTGATAAGTTAGTGTCATGTGCAAGCCCTATCCGGGAACTTCCGGAAGCCATTCTTCTCTTTTGTAGAATGAGCAGGGCTTGGTTTACCCCTGAACTTTGGCCGGTTCTGACAAATCAAGGGAAGGGTAAGGAATTACCCTTTCATGATTTGCGATCACTCCCTTTAAAATGTCTTAACAGTTTTTGATAAACTCTTTTTATTTTTGCAGAGATGGATCTTTTTGAAGCCATGCAATTGAAAAGTTTTGATGACATCGACCTCGGTGCTGAGATCATGGAGGAAGGGTCGATGCCATTTCTTCGGCAGACTGCCAGTTCCTTCCTGGACTATCGTCCCGAAGAAGCACATGATCAAATTGAGCCGCAAGTGAATGTGCAGTCAGATACCATTATTTCTGAGAAGACGAATGAGATCGAATCTGGGGGTAGTGATGCTGCTGACGTTACAAAAACGATCAAGGATGGTGCTGGAGGGAGTGGGGAGAACACCCTCAAGGGTAAGAAGAAGGAGGTCGCTGAAGGTCATGCAAATTTGTCTTCAAAAGCATCACTACCGCCCAAAGGTGGAAGCAAGATAAAGAGATCCGCAAAAGCAACTGTTACCAAGGAAGCGCATGAGCCCCTTGTGTCTAAGAGAAAATCTCCTCGTTGGAATTTGCAATCTTCACCTCATCAGTCTAAGGTAAACACTTCCGAAACCACCGAGGTCACTTCCGATTCTACGGAGAATTTTGAAGCAAATGAACAGCTAGGAGAGGGTGTGCAGTCAAAGATTGATGTTGCGGTAACCCCTCCTCCTACTGATGATTTTGATATTGATGATTATTTATTGAATTCACCTGATATGTCACAAGAACCAGGTTTTTCTGATGTAAGTATTTTGCAGAAAGGTACCTCATCTTTGATCACTTTGGCCAATTTAGCTCATGCGTCCTCTTCTTCGCAGAAGGATGCTCCGAGCTTTGCTGTTCCTACTTCTGAATGGTTGAAGAAGGAGATAGATCTGGTTACCCTCAGAAGCAATGTTGGTAGAGGTTTGGAGTCTGTTGATGTAAATGCTGTCTTTGTCCCTCAATGGGAGATCAAAAATGGTGATACTTGCACCGAAAGTTCAATCGCAAAAAAGATCACTCTACTTGGAAGTACTCCTACTGACATTTTCTGCCTTCAACAAATTCCTAATGAAGCTTTTTCAAATGAACTCATGCTTGCACAATCGAAGCAACAGAGCCTGGTGGCGGATGTGTATGGTCGATGGATCATTGCTGAGGCGAGAGTTGAAGAGTTAACCAAGAAGCTGTTGGGGCATAAGGCCTCTTTTGGTTCTATAAGCGATCAAGTGAAGATTAACGATCTACATGCAAAGGTTGAACTCCTCACAACCAAGAACCGGAAGCTGGTGTCACTTGAGCAGGAAATGAGGAGAGATCTCAAGCAGGCGCAGGATGATGCGATGGTGATCCTCGATTGTGCATCCATTCATAAGGATTTCACATCATCATTAAACCATTATCATATCACAAGGATCAAAATGCATCAAATTACCAAATCAACAATTGATCATGAACTTTTGAATTAAGCAAATTCAAATTAATTTTTCCGATCCAAAATATGCGTATTGATCAAAAGTTTTCAAAAACTAATTTCGCTACTCGATCAAAGCGTTAAAATCGATACCTGATGATTTTGGCTGTTTGATAATTGTACGATCTTCATTTAGAAGATTATCCAGATCCTTCAAATCGGTAGTTTTTGCAGCATCCTTTTCTGGAGTGAATTTCAAAGTGGCGCGAACTTCCTGCAACCACTGCTCACGCTTCTCCTTGTCCCTTAACTGCTTCAGGATCTGCAAATTTCTCATCAGGAAATCTCGATCAAAGCTTTGCAAAATCTCTACAGCTTTATTCGGATCCACATTATCATTCTCGTCATCATGATCCGAATATGGATCATCATTAGAATGATTCGGTAATTGAAACACCGAGACTTTTTCACTAGGTTTTCCAGCTGATCCTTTCGAACTATGAATGTTCTTCGGTGTTCCTTCTAGATCAAAAATGGACTTCTTCTTCACTGACTCATCCGATTGCTTCTCCATTTTTCACCAATTCCTGAGAATACGGATGGCGCCAATTGATGAACCACAAAATCCCACCGTATGTAAATGAGAGATTATAATTCAACTAGGAATAAGCTAATCTAAGAAGAATAATCGATGAATCAATGGATTACTAATATCTCAATATTTGGGTACAAACAAGGAAAACATACAGTAAATGTGTGTTTTCTGAAATTGGAAGTTACATTGCAAATGAATGAAAGAACTATTTATAGAGCCTCTGAAGTCGCATCTTCATGAGTTGGTCGGATGCACTTGCATCTTGTTCATCTGCAACTGCATCGCTTCCGGCTCGTTCTCTGTGTGACACTTGCTCTCGGGATTTTTACCATCGGAAGTGTAGATGCCAGGTCACTTGCATGTCCGGTCTTGACCTATCCTCATCAGTTGTCACCATCGCTTTCGGCCATCATACAAAATCAGGTTCCGATTTGATATTTTTTCAAAAGGGTACATAAATTATTTACCTTTAGACTCAGATTCAGAACAAAAATATTGATTTTGGGTGATGGCGTTTTGTGCAAGCCGAACTTGCGAGCGAACACAGAGACGGTGGCGATGGTTTGGACGACCACGATGCGAGACAAATCCCCACTGAAATTCAAACCCTTGTAAACTCTTTAAATTGTTTTTCTTGCAAATCGAACCCACATCTCTCTTGATTTTCGATTCAAACTTAAGATCTAGGGCACAAAATAGACAAACACAAGTCCAGCGATGGTAGCTAAGGTCTAGCATTGGTGGTGCGATGGCGGCTAACGATTGGCTTTTGACTTTGACCGGTGGCAACGGTATTGCAGTGAGGTGGTGGTAGTGATCTGGTGGCCGGAGGTGTTAGCGGTCCCTAGTGGCGGCTTAGATCCGGCCGGAAATGAGGTTTACAAATTACAAAGGAATGATCAATGGTTAGGTTTTTCTTGAGAAGGTAGGGTTTTTAAGGTTTTTTAAATATAAGGGTAATTTAGTATTTTTACTGAAACTTAACAGAAAATCTAAGCGGTGCTAGGCTTTTGGACTTGATTGGAACAAATTGAAAACCACAAGAGAACATTGTTACAATTGAAAGTTTTAGATTAAAACCGTTATTTGGGTCAAACCATAGGGACGGAAACCATAATTTACTCGTTATTTAAAAAGAAGAAAAATATGTGTATTTATTTGATTGGTGAAAAGTTAAAAAAAAGAAATAAGAAAGGAGAAGCATACAAAACTAGGGGTGTAAACAAGCCGAGCCGAGCCCGAGCTCGTCTAAGCTCGAGCTCGGCTCGTTTAAATTTAACAGAGCTCGACCTTGAGCTCGGCTCGATTCGAGTTTTATTTTTGAAGCTCGAGCTCGGCTCGTAAAGAATTATTTAAGCTCGAGCTCGGCTCGGGCTCGGCTCGTTTATTATTAATTACTATTTTTTTATATATTTTAATAATTAAATCTATATATATTTAGAATTATACTTTTTTATATAGATAATAATACATATTATTTACTTATTTTATCATAATTTTATATATAATAAACATTATTTTATTTAAATATATTTAAAAAATTAAATAAAAATTATATAAGTAAAACCTCGATAAGGCTCGCGAGCCGGCTCGAGCTCGATATGTAAAGCTCGGGCTCGAGCTCGTTTATTAAACGAGCCCTATTTCAAAGCTCGAGCTCGGCTCATTTCGAACTTTTTATCGAGTCGATCTCGAGTAGCTCACGAGCGGCTCGGCTCATTTACACCCCTATACAAAACGCCCATGAGCGTCACCACGGAGGAGCCCAAGTCTGACCTGTAAACACCCCTTGTGACGATGTAGCAGGCGTTAGGGGCATTTTCAGGCCACCACGCCCTTACAACGAAACCATTATCCACAGCCTTAGGAAGCAATTTAATTTTTTATTTTATTTATTTTGAACGATAAAGAATCTTTGACCAAAATGTCACATTTAAAAGGATAATTACTAAAATATATTTGTTAAAGAAATTATCAAAATACACATTCCTCGACTGAGCCTACAGATTGCCATCACATGTACCGGTTTGTCCTGTCAACTAAGATGTATATGTTCAAATGGTATGGGATGATTATAAAACTTGAGGTCATAAGTTCAAACATGATTTAAAGAGGATTTTTTTTTTATAAATGATGGGTTTCCTTCTTGATAGTGTTTCTGAATGCGTCTTAGAAAGGCTCGCTCGGACATTGAAGATTTGGAGTAGTCCAAACGCGGTTAAAAAAACTATGATTTCTATATTTCAATGTGTATTTTGAAAATATCTTTAATGAAATATATAAAAAAGCTTTTTAAAGCCGGTAAATCGTAAATAAGCTCTTCAACAACAACAACCAAATTTTACATTAAAGATTCCTTGTTTCTTTTTCTTTTTTCTGATTATCGTTAGAGTTGCCTTTTATTACAACATTTGATGGTAACAATTGCCGTTTTGTCCAGACTATGGGTAAGCATGGTTTGGTTCGGTTTGGTTTTTAGCTCAAACCGAATTGAAAATCGAATGGTTCGGTTTCTAGAAGAAAAAAAAAACAATTCGGTTTCGGTTTCAGTTCGGTTCGGTTTTTTCAGGGTTTTTTTCGGTTTCAGTTCGGTTCGATTCGGTTCGGATTCGGTTTTTTTTATGTGGTTAAAATAGTTTTAAACTTTAAATGTCTAGTCTTAGAAGATAAATTATCAACGGTAATAAACAACTATCGTTATAACCATCAAATTAAAAAAAATCAAAAACACGTGTAACATACAAAATAAAAAATGGTTTTAAATTTAAAAGTTTTTAACATTAAAGATCTTGACCCCAATCTTCATCGTACTCGATGGTAAGAAGAGGAAAGAAATAGAGTTGCTGCTTAAAAATGAAATAACCGATTGAAAGGGAACTCGAACTTGAGGAATCTTGGTGATTTGCAAAGGTAAGTATAAATTGAGTTATATAAGAATTGTAAATAACTGTAATTAAGTTAACTAAAACACAGCTACATATCTATAAACTTAAAAACTTATATAAATTATTCATTCGGTTCGGTTCGGTTTTTATTGTTTTTTCTTAATCTATAATCGAAACCGAACCATAAGTTTCGGTTCGGTTTTTTTTTTGTTCAGTTTTTCTGATTTTTACTTCGGTTCGGTTTTTTCGGTTCGATTTTTACGGTTTTTTCGATTCCGGTTAGGTTTTTTGCTCACCCCTAGACTCCAGACCATGGAAAGAAGAATTTGATATGTGTTTTAGGTTCACGGGTCTGTCGTCAAGTCGGATTTCGAATGGAATTTGTTTGTGCACAATACTTTAGTGTTTATGTATGTAAAATTTCGGGACTTGAATGTTATATGCAAGTTGTTTGATAAAATGTCTTTCACCTTTTGGAATCGAATGCAATATGCAAATGTACAAGTAAACATAATAATTCGGAATACCGTTTCTAGAGGCTACTAACTACTTGAAGACAAATAACTATCTACAAGTCCTAAATTTAGTTTCTCAATCAGTCAATCGAACACCTCTAGTGCCTATATTGGTGTGCTGAAAATAGGCAAAGTAATTCATGGTCTTGATAGAAATTGAGGTGTAATAAATTAAGGATCTTAAACATGCTTGTACTACATTCCATTTGGTTGAAAATAAGAGTGTAATCACATGGAAGCCACCTTTCTGTTTGTCAACTCCTAAAATGAAAGTCAAGTCAACTATAACTCTGGCACATATTATACAAAACATATCGACATCCCAATTGCATAAACCACCAAAGAGCTGAATTTGTCAACTCCTGAAATTCAACTACAGCACATTTTTTCAATAAAAGATGTTCACACCCACGTCTCTATTAGTTCCTATAAAACCACATCTTCTTTTTCACTAAACCAAACACAAAGATATATACAACTTGTGTAGGCTGGCACATAACTGCAATCAAAATGGGCAACCCCAATCAGTCCTCTGATCAATCCCCAATTCATGAGAATGTGAACCAGCCGCCATCCGCCACTCGCTCTTACGTACCTGAAAATATGCCCCCGCCAGAAGCTTACCCGCCGGAAAAACCCGCACCCTATCCACCAGCAGCAACCTACCCACCTCCTCAAACACAACCACAGCCTGTACAATATCCACCTCCACAGCCACAGCCTGTACAATATCCACCTCCCCAGCCACAGCCGCAGCCTGTACAGTATCCACCTCCGCAGCCTCAAAACGTCTATGTTCAGCAGCCGCAAGTGAAGTATCAAGCACAAGGAATGGCAATTGGAAGTCAATACCTTGCTCCCACTCAGGATTGGAGCATCAACAACGGTCTGTTTGACTGCGCTAATGATCCCGAAAATGGTACTTCATTTCATCTCCATATTGAAAAAAAAAATTTAATACACATGATCATTGATCAATGAAGTTGCTTAATTTTGTTTTCCGTGGCTCGCAGCGATCATAACAGCTTGCTTTCCCTGCATCACGTTCGGACAGATTGCGGAGATTGTCGACAATGGCCAGACTTGTAAGCTAAATTTTTAAGCAATCATTTTATTAATTAAATTTTCATCATTTGTTGCTGATTTTTTTTTTTTTTTTGTACTTAGCGTGTTCGACAAGTGGACTTATATACTGTCTGATTGCCTCATTCATCGGCATTCCGTGCATCATGTCATGCACGTATCGGACCAAAATTAGGAACCGTTATGGGTTGATGGAGACACCAGCACCAGACTGGGTCACACACTGCTTTTGTGAGTGGTGCGCCCTTTGTCAAGAATACCGCGAGCTCAAAATCCGAGGCTTGGACCCTGCTATAGGTATTTAATTACTATTGTTCTTAAATATGTTTTGGTAATAGTAGAGAGAGGTTGTGTTATAATTGATATGTGGTTTGTGATTTCAGGGTGGCAAGGAAATATGATGAGGAACCAGCAGCAGTATCCGGCAATGACTCCCCCCATGAACCAAACAATGATGTGATTTGAGTTTACATTATTAATAATATTCTGTTATTATTTCTGGAAATTTTCATTGCCAAATCATATTTGTTTGCATTGTATATGTAATCATTTACTATATTATTTTGACTTGTGATAATATGTAGGAATCAACAGCGGAAATTGAAAATGAAAACCTAAAATTAAATGTTTGATAAAACCTTTAAAACAAAATGGAAAAAGACTAAAATAGCCACTTTGACAGAACATTTCTCCATTATAGCGCTTTGAAAGTCAACAACCCCACTATAGTCCCCCATGCACGGTCGGACGACCGTTGCCATCCGTTGCCACCCGTCGTCACGACTCTACCAATGAAAATCCGTTACGTGTTTTTCCCATGGTCGCCATGACCCTCCCCCCCCCCCCCCCGGGTCGCCGACAACGACCGTCCCCTGCCTGACACTTTTCAGGGTCGTCCGACAGTCCCAGACGGTTGTCTGACAAGTGTCAGGGCGTCGGGGCGACCCCGACCCAAAACAAGTTTTTTTTTTCAAACAACGAAATCGTTGACCGCTGCATGAGAGTCGTTGACCTTCATGGTCGCCACGAACCCCCGTTGTTTTTTTTTTGTTTTTTTTTATATTTTTAATTTAATTCTTTTTTTACTTCCCCTTATATTTAACTACTTGTATTTATTTATCTTTCCCCCTCTTTCACTCTCTTTATATATCAAACTTATCCCCTTTAGCTGCACGAAAAAGGAAAAATGGAACTTCACAACATTGTTGTATGCGTCGGTGGCAAAAAATGGGAAGAAATAAATAACGTATACGAGTACGTACCTTATGATTGCATTCGACGTGCCACTAGTATGTATTCGAATTTTACTTTTTTTCAACTGAAAAGACTCATCACTACTCGTTTTAATCTCGTCAACATATCTCGATTGTCTTATAAACTGTCGACATATTCTTTTCTTGTTGATATTATGGATGACAGTAATATTTCTCTATTTTTAAAGTTGTTGCGAGTAATCAAAAGGAGCCTATATATTTGTATGTTGTTGAGAGCTCAAGCCTAGACTCGAGTTTACCTAAACCTGTATCTTCTCATGGTTCAAATCCAAAAAAATGGGGTTCCTGATTTAAATTTTCCTACCGATGATTATCTTCACGATAATATTCACAACAATCATTACTCTTTTGATAACATTTCTACGAAAGAGTATACTTTTAATGAGAATTGTGATTTTGATACAAAAACTCATGGGTTCTTTAGAAATCATGAATCTGACAACTCTTAACGTGTTCCTGATACGTTCATGACTGTTCAAAAAATGATTTGAAAAGTAACCCTGCATCGTCTTCTTCACATCCTATAATAGATAAAATTTTCAAGTACAAAAAATCACTTAAGTTGGAACTTTCGATGTTGGCAATGACCGAATGTTTTCAATTTAAAGTTCCAAATCTAATAAAAATAGATTTGTAGCTACTTGTGTTACTAAAGGATGTGAATGGGTAATAAGAGCGACCGCTTATTCGGGTACCACTATGTTTCATGTTAACAATTTCTCGAGTGTTCACACATGTTCGAAAACCCAAATTTTTCCGAATATTCGTAACGCCGATAAACATGCTTTGGGTCACGTGATTACAGAGCAGCTAAAGGATGGTCGTCGGGTTTATCGTGGAAAAGAAATTATTAAGGATATCAATGAAAGATATAAAATAAACATATCTTACAAACAGGCAATGCGCGGTAAGAATGAGGCGCTACATCTTATAGCCGGGTGTCCTGTTGAATCTTTTGCTAAATTACCTTTATACTTGCATTATTTACAAAAAACTAAATCCTGGAACCATTACTGATATCTTACATGATGTGGATGGTCGTTTTGAGATGGCTTTTGTTGCTGTTGGAGCTGCTGTAAGTGATTTTAACTTATTACTTAATTTATATTATTTATTTAAAGTTCCCTTTATTTAACATGTAATACTTATTTTTTAGATAAAAAGTTTTCTCAAATATTTGAGACCGATAACAATAATTGACGGCGCACATCTCAAAGGTCAATTTAAAGGTACGATGTTTATAGCTGTTGGAATGGATGACAATAACCAGATTTTTCCGATTGCATACTGTTTTGGAAAAAGCGAAACTGGTGATTGTTGGACTTGGTTTTTATCTAAAGTTAATGAGTTTGTTGAAGATAGGGAGGGTCTGGCGTTTATATCAGATAGAGCCGCCTCGATCGCACTCGCAATAAGAACTGTTTTTCCACTATCTTTTCATGGTATTTGTGATCGTCACCTTTTATAAAATTTACCATTAAGTGGTAAAGTGCAAGAAACGTTGTTCTAGAAGACGTTCAAGGCATGGACTTTGTCGGAGTTTAATGATTGTTTCGAGGCACTTTGTAAGAAAAAGCCCCAGGTTCGCGACACACTTGTCGGTATTGGTTTCGATAAATGGGCAAGAGCGTACTCTCCAGTGAACAGATATAATATAATGACATCAAACAGCGCTGAGAGTATGAACGCATTATGAGCTCAAGCAAGAGAATTACCGATCATCAAACTTATTGATTTCTTTATAGTCAGTCTTCAAAGATGGTTTTTTGAGAGACATGACCTTGCAGGTATTATAATTATAATTTATGTTAACTATTAAAACTTAACGTTGTCACAGTCTATTTAATATTATTTTTGTTTTATCTGTAGAACAAAATCCTAATGCTCTTAACAGAGCAGCCGATCTCATAGTGCATAGAAGAGTTGTGAAAAGTAGAACCTTTACTGTTAGGGGCATAAACGCTAGCCAATACAATGTGGATGACAAGATCCAGAACTGTCTTGTTAATCTAAATCAACGTACATGTTGTTGTAGAAAATGGCAACTTTCAGGTTTGCCATGCACGCACGTGATCGCTGTTTCGAGGTTTTTAAAACAAACGGATTGTTGCAATGGGCATTGAATCATTTTAGAAAAGAGGTTCATATTGCTACTTATTCAAAGTCAATATATCCGGTTCCAGACGAGGCGGACTGGGAGGTGTCCGAAGATTACAACCCGTTGCAGACTCCGCATATAACAAAAAGACAGGCTGGTAGACTACGACTGAATAAAAGAATACCATCCCGAGGTGAAGTATTATCACCGACAATGTGTTCAAGATGTCATATTAAAGGTCATACACGAGCTACATGTAAAAATCCGTTACCGTCAGCGCAGTGTCAATCAAGTTCTAGATTCAAAAATGAACCTCAACCGACATATGTTGATGCCGAGGGTTACCGTGATTTTGTAGCCCCACTAACCACTCAACCGACATATGAATCGTACGAACCGTACGATTTAAACGAATTTTAATAGTACATTTGTAACCATTGTTAAATTAGTTGTTAATTTTATCAAAATCTGTACGCTTTAACATTTTTCTTATGCTTCAAAATTTGGAAATGTCTTCGACAGTCGTCTCGACCACGAAGTGTCGTGGCGACCGTGCACACTGATCAATACAACATCATAATTCCCCATAATTGAACCTGAGAAAAAACATTCGACGGTCGTCTTAACCACGAAGTGTCGTGGCGACTCAATACAGCGTCATAATTCCCATAATTAAACCTGAGAAATAACATTCGACGGTCGTCTCGACCACGAAGTGTCGTGACGACCGTGCACACTGATCAATACAGCGTCATAATTCCCCATAATTAAACCTGACAAATAATATTCGACGGTCGTCTCGACCACGAAGTGTTGTGGCGACCGTGCACACTGGTCAATGTAGAGCCATAATTAATAAAGGGAAATAACGTCGACGGTCGTCTCGACCATGAAATGTCGTGGAGACTGTGCACACTGATCTATGCAAAGTCATAATTAATAAAGGGAAATAATATTCGACAGTCGTCTCGACCATGAAGTGTCGTGACGACCGTGCACACTGATCTATACAATGTCATGTCACTAGAGGTCGACGGTCGTGGCGACTATAATATGTCGTGGCGACTGTATGTTTTTATATTCTTTAATTGTTTTAAATTTCACGGTATAAATGGACGTTTCAACAGATAGTTTACTCCCAACGAAAATTTTCGAAAAATCTTTCTTTCTTTCAAATTTGTTTTTCTGATAGACAAAAAACACAACTATGTTGAAATCAGGTTGTCTTTGGTTTTTAATTAAAATCCCAATCAAAGAAATTTTATCTTATTATTCGGTTCGAATTTTATGTTTAACATTTCAAAGTCAAGCGAAGTAATGCATTTGGATGAAGCAAATCTGAGGTTCGCCACCCCTATTTTGATCTCTTGGACATACAACTTATTTTGAGTTGTAATCCAAGATATCAAAAAAAAGACAACGGTTTAATATTCAAGCTGCTGGTGTCCTAAGGTTTGACATTTCCAAAAACAAAAACTTTATTAAATAGCAAATAAGCGTTAAAGATATCCTCTAAAGCTGATGAATGTTTCAATCACGTGCCATGTCAAAGAGGTACCTTGGTCACTAGCTTCAGATCAAAAGAGGTTAAAATTGCAAGGTGTTTAATGGATGTTGTTTCTTATTTTTATTTTTTATTTATTAACTTAATTTTTTTAATTATTAGTTTGTAGTGACATTGCATTTGGCATTCATCAAATTTTCCTTTCTCCAATGCAGTGTTGTATGTACAAACAATTAAAAATATATAAGTTAATTGAAAATTTTATTTGTTTACGTTTATCTTGTTTTAATTTATTTAAATTACAAAGTCACTGAAGTAACACATTTAAACACATTTTCAAAGAAACACAGTGACAATGCGACTCGATGGGTATTCGAATCAGGTTATGAGATCTTACTGTTTTCAATGAAAACTTAGTGAAATTGCACAACTTATTTTTGAATACGCATCGAGTTACAATGTCACCGTGTTTTTCCAAAAATGTTTTTTAATGCATTACTTCGGTTGACTTTTGTTGGAACTAATAATAAGTGTGACTGACGCCATCAAATCTATTCTCGAATAATTCGGCTGAAGAATCCATTGTGAAATGATTCAGAGGCACGGGTTCTGACGATCGAGGCTTACAAATTGGACCGAATACCGTTTTCTGGAAAAGTCAACCGTTCGAGTCAACGGTCAATGTAAAAGTCAACGGAAGATCGGTTCGAGCGAGTCAAGCTTCATATAAATAAAATCAGCTTTGATTTTATTAATAATTT
Source organism: Deinandra increscens subsp. villosa (assembly GCA_039602395.1). Lineage (NCBI taxonomy): Eukaryota > Viridiplantae > Streptophyta > Magnoliopsida > Asterales > Asteraceae > Deinandra > Deinandra increscens. The sequence goes on from JBCNJP010005946.1 coordinate 75,002, forward strand.
ATTTTAGTTGTTTATTTGTAATAAGCTCATTTTATTTGTGTCTTGCTAGTTAGTGGGTTAGTGAGGCACATGGGCTCTCACTATATATAGAGTGTGATGCCCTCATTTGTAAGAGGATGATTCTTAGAGTGAGTGAACACCATTCTAGAGAGAGAGAGAGTCTCACATTAGGTTTGAGCTCAACCCAATGTGACCGTGGATTTCCTATGACGAGTTTGTAATCATTCGGTTCGTTGTAATCATTCAGTAATAATCAATGAATCGTTTGATTTCTCATTTCTTGTTATTGATTATCTTAGATTCTCATCATCCCGTCTCCGCATCTCATCTTCGTTCTTGCTCAATGTAGAGATTCTTGTAGTGAAATCGATCCTGACAAATGGTATCAGAGCGGGTACCGATCAGATCGCGTCTCACGACGAATCTGATCACTCGAATATTGATTTTGAGCTTGAATGAAGTGCAGATTGGAAACCCCACTTAGGAGATGAATAATTCTATTTTTCTGCATTTTTGGAGCTGTTTGGATGATTTCTTGATGAATCTGATGATAGATTCTTGTTGTTGGGTTCATTTAGATATGATTTCATGCTCCATATGTCCAAATCTGTGAAAAAATACGAGATCTGAGCTGAAAAAAAAAACGAAACTGTTAGGGTTTTCACGTTTTTTGGGTGTTCTTGAAGATTTCGAGTTTGATTCTGAGTTTTTGATGATAAAATCAGTGTTTTTGGATAAAATAAAGTATGAATCTTGATGGAAAACGAGTTCCGGATTCATTGGGAGCATCGGTTTTGTCAAAAACGCAATGGTTTGGGCAGATTTGGGAAAACACATAGTAGTGTGTGTTTCACGGTGTTCTTGGTGTTCTTCATTTTTGTTGAAGATTGCCTTGGCGATTTCGCAGCTGATGAAGATGTTCTTGGCGATCTGGAAAGATCTTGAAGATTGTCTTGGCGATCTCGAGTGCCTTTAGACGTTGTCTTGGTGATTTCGAGTTAGTCCTTGGTGATCTCGAGTTTGTTCATGGTGATCTGTGTTTGCTCTTAGCGACTTCGTGAGTAACCTTGACGATCTGGGCTTGGCGACTTCGAAACTTGGCGATCTCAACTGATCCTCACTTTTGGGTTTTTATTCAAATAAGTTTAAGTGGATTTCGATCGTATAGATGTGTAGAGCATCAAATAACGAGTTTGTGGGTATAAAATTCGAAGGATTTGGTTGAGTATTGACTGAGATGGGGCAATAATACGGTTTTTCGGCGTAGCTCGTATCTCCGGTGGGAGTTCAGACCAGATTAGGGTTTCGCGAGGAAGAAGGTTGATGGTAGGGATAGACGGCGACGTGTCAAGCATTCCTAGGCCAGAAGAGAATTTCTCTCTCCTGCTATGTCGAATTAACCTGGACATGCTCTTGCTATTGTCGCAATCCTAGTGGCTGGAGCAAAAGGCAGGTGGGACCACCTGAATAAAGACCCGTTGAAATGCTCTCTCTCTGTCGTGCTCTGATTGGTGTTTTCCACCCTCACGCGGATTCCCCTTGTACACAGCTAGATCAGATTTATCTCGACCGTAGATTCTTTTGAGTGTGCTTTCTCAACTGGATTGTGATTGGGCAGCCGCCATATCACACGGATGGGCTCTAAAAGCCCTTGGATCTAATATTTTCCAGCCGTGGATCAGATGAGAAGCTCAACTTTGATTGGTTGAAATTCATTGATATGGATTGTTGGTACCGGATTTCAGGATATGCTGAGCAGCTCGCAAGCACTTCACTGTAAGGATCCTGAATTACGTTTCTTTACTAACGATTGATTTTCATGAATTACGTCGCCGGAAGGAGCCCTTGGTCAATAAAGTCGTCGGCCACATTATCGGAGACAGTGGCCGAAGAGCGAAGCATTTTCTTCCCCATGTTCGAAAAAGATGAAGAAAAAGGAGACGAGAACTGACCTGTGGAAATCGGAGAAGCTCTAGGGTTTTGCCGAAAGAAGAGATGTGCGAGATAATGAGAAGAAGGAGGGGTTATAAAAGAAAATCCCAACGGGAAACTCGCTTGGGAGTTGGGCCGATTAATGCTCTGCTTTATCATCATTTGTACTACAGATAAGCCTGAAAGTATTTCAAATTTTTGACAGCTGGCTTGCATGCGCCATCCGCCAAAATTTTGGGGGCAATTGTTGGTACCGGATTTCAGGATATGCTGAGCAGCTCGCAAGCACTTCATTGTAAGGATCCTGAATTACGTTTCTTTACTAACGATTGCTTTTCCCCTTTTGTTTGTTATTGGTTAACTCCAACATGAATCACGTGTCCTAAAGACTCGGTCAACTAACAGAAATGTGGACTAAGTGGACTTCAAACGGCTATGTGGGAGACGTGGAGTTAGTTGCTGATTTTTAGGAGGATTAGTTGCTATGTAATCTTATATATATTGAGCTCTAGGCTTACACACAACACACGATACTCGCTATCAAAACTCTCTTTAACAC
>JBCNJP010005947.1:0-17638 GCA_039602395.1 Deinandra increscens subsp. villosa
AGGGTTTTGTAAACTACCAAAACACTTTGTAAACCTATTATAAGTCATCTAAAGTCCTTAAAGGTGTTCAAGATCAGTTGTAACCTCTGTTTACACATCTTTACAAAAATGGGTTTTCCGGGCCCGTAAAGTGTCCGTTTTTGGTCCCGTTTTTCCCCAAATTTAGCTATTTTCAAAAGGGATCTTGTACTAGGGTTTTTAAGGCTAAAGGCATCATTTAAAATCACTTTAGAAGGGTTCAAAGTTTCTGAACTAAATTAGCCCTAATTTAACTATAGTGTCCGGGACTTTTTAGTGGTTTATTTTTATAGATTTAGCCGTCCAAACATATCAATAAGTCATTTGGTGCTATCCACAACCTTATAACATGCTAAAAATTTCGGACCTAGGGTTCCAAGAGTCACAAATTTCGGATCTAGAGGTTTGTTCATAAAACCAAGGCATAATGTACACATACTAGCATCATAACACTTGTTTTTCTATAGATCTACATAATGTAGCGTATGAGGGGTTCAAAATATATGAAATCACTAGTAGAAACACAAGATATACTAGATCTAACATGAATAAGAACAAACATGTAGGTTATTATCATCATAGAAGTAAATATAAGTTTAAAGTCACCATTTTTAACCAAGACTTGTGTTAGGAGTGTTAGATGGAAAATATGACTAGTTAACATGAATAACTAGAGAAAAACTAAGAAAAGGGTGTCTACTAACTTGAGAAAACCGAAAATGAGGATGATGGAGGCTTGATCTTGCTTCCTTTTTGTTCCTAGTAGCTTGATCTTCAAGTGTTCTTGAGGTTTGTTGAAGAAAAGATAGAGAGAGAGTAGAGAGAGAAAGAGAGCGACGGTTGGAGAAAGAGGGAGAGAAAGTGTGTGTGTTTTATGGTGGGAGGAAGTGAGATGTGTTCTAGGGTTTCCTTTTATGTTCTTTATATATGGTACACCAAAGGAAGGGAAAGAAACAAGTAAAAGGGTTTGGCTTGGAATGGAAAGGTGGTGGTGGCGGCTTTGTGCCAAAACCGTGAGGGAGAGAGGGAGCAAGGGGGGGGGGGCCCGATTCTTGTGTGCAAGGAGAAGAGAGGAGGAGGTCAAATGTGGTACAATACTAGGTAGTTGTAGGGTGGTGATGGGATGGTTTGGAAAAGGTGGTGTAAGATGATGATGATGATGAGGTACAAGTGAATAGTCTTTGCTTTTTGGTTGGGTGATTAGTAGATGATTAGGAGAAAGGTGGTAGATTACTACTAATGATGGTTACTAATTGTCGAGTGTCGGGTTTTGATCACGAAAGATAATATGACCAAAGGTGACAATTGAATTTAATCATGCATGGTAATGAACATGCATGGAGGATGATGAATCAAGGTTAAAGAAAAATAAAGGATACAAGTCTTGTTTAAATATAGTTGGTGTGAAATGGTGAAAAACGTTGACGTTAAATGTTTATATAAAAACGTAATGGTTTTTCGCTATAAAAGTACTAAACGTTAAAATGATTTATTATTTGACGTAGTCGGTAAATAAATGGATAAACGTTATCGTTAAATGATTATTTTACGTCAAATAGTGACACGAACTTTGAACGTATGCAAGATACTACAAAGGTGACGAGATAATATAAAAACTCTTTTTATATTAGAATACATATATTGTTGTGAAATGTTTCTTATTATTAAAGTTCCACCGATCATATATATAATGTTCTTGTTTTTAAGGTCGATTGTCGAGATATTAAATTAGGGTTACACCAAGACTAACGGATAGATGCACATTACGTTATCTACGTTAACTAAAACACAGATTTATGCACACAGAAACAGGTAATTACACGTATTATTATATGATTTGACTTATGAAACTTACGGGTTGTCACAGAAATCCCCCTTTCGCAATCGGTGCAACCATCACCACACTGGGAACTGTAGCTGGGGTTTGAATTCTAAACGTTGTGGAAAAGCGGGTCACGTGACAAAGAACTGTTGGGGTGAACTTTCGAATCGACTTAATCAGAATAATGAAGGCCCCATGGGGTGTTTTGAGTGTGGAAAGCCAGGACACATAAATAAGGATTGTCCGCAGCTCCGAAAGAATAACAACAATGATGGCAACAACAATCACCGCAATAACAACGGTGGTGGTGATGGTGGTAGGAAGGTGGAGATGGCGCCAAAGGGAGAGCGTTCATTATCGGATCAGGTGAAGCGAGAAACGATGCGAACGTCATTACCGATAAGTTTTTTCTAAACAACTACTTTGAAAATGTCTTCTTTGATACTGGTGCTGAGAAAAGTTTTATCTCGACTAAATTCTGTAAGTTGATTAAGGAAACCCAAACTCCACTAAAAGCTAGGTACACAGTCGAATTAGCAAATGTTAAGCTTCTTGACGCCACTCACTTAATTGAGGACTACACATTAGAACTATCAGGTCCTAAACTAAGTATAAACCTTATGCCTTTTACCATTGGTAGTTTCGACGTGATAGTGGGCATGGACTAGCTATCCAAACACCAGGCGGAGATAATCAGTCAAGAAAAGGTCATACGAATACCTATAGCAAGATCAGAAGTACTCTTAATTCAGGGAGAAAAGGGAGGTGTTGTCTCCGAAATCATAGCATACCTCAAGGCACAGAAGTGTCCCCTGAAAGGACACATAGCAATCCTGGCCACAGTTACAGACCAGACCAGGGTTAAGAGAAAAATTAAAGACTTCCCGATCATAAGCGATTACCCAAAGGTATTTCCTAAGGAACTACCTGGCCTTCCTCCTCATCGGCAAGTAGAATTTGGAATTGACCTCGCCCAGTAGCAGCTCCTATCGCGCATGCACCATATCGTTTAGTGCTGAACGAACTGCATGCGCTATCCACACAACTGTAGAATTTGCTAGATATGGGTTTCATTAGACCTAGCTCGTCACCGTGGGGATCATCGATATTATTTGTCAAAAAGAAGGATGGCATCTTTAGGATGTGTATTGATTACTGCGAGCTCAAGAAAGTCACTATCAAGAATCAATAGCCTCTTCCACATACAAGAATAGAGGATCTTTTTTACCAGCTTCAAGGATCCAGTTACTATTCCAAGATTGACTTAATGTCTGGCTACCACCAACTCAGAGTCCGCGAAGAGGACATAGAAAAGACAACTTTTTGAACACGCTATGGCCATTATGAATTCTTAGTCATGCCTTTCGGCCTAACAAACGCACCAGCTGTGTTCATGGATCTCATGAACCGCGTCTACAAACCTTATCTAGATCAGTTCATCATAATTTTTATCGACGACATTCTAATCTATTCAAAAATCAAAGAAGAACACGAGCAACATCTGCGGCTAATTCTAGAATAGTTAAACAAGGAACAATTCTATGTGAAGTTTTCTAAGTGCGATTTCTAGATCCGAGAGGTTCAATTTCTAGGTCACATCGTCAACGAGCAAGGTATCCATTTTGACCCAACCAAGATCAAGGATATTAAAACTTGGTCTACCCCACGAGGACCCACATAGATCACTAGTTTATAGGCTTGGCGGGCTAATACCGTCGTTTCATAAAGGGATTCTCTCAAATGGCTCAACCGTTAACCTCTCTCATGCACAAAGGGGTTCAGTACAGATGGGGCGACAAGAAAGAAGCATTCTTCCAAACTTTGAAAGAGAAAATCTATACCGCACCCATATTATCTTTACCTGATGGGGTTGACGACTTCGAGGTCTATTGTGACTCGTCAATCCAGGGACTTAGTTGTGTTATAATGCAAAGAGATAAGGTCATTGCATACGGATCCAGGCAAATAAAGTCCCATGAAAAGAATTACACAAACCACGATCTAGAGTTGGGCGTGGTAGTGTTTGCCTTGAAATTTTGGAGGCACTACTTATATGGTACAAAGTGTACGATATTCACTGATCACAAGAGCCTCCAGCACATATTCGAACAGAAGGAACTCAACATGAGGCAGCGTAGGGGGGTCGAATTGCTAAACGACTATGATCTAGCGATAAAGTATCATCCAGGAAATACCAACGTAGTGGCCAATGCCCTAAGCAGAAAAGAACATGTTAAAGCCAGACGGGGTCGAGCTCTACAATTGACGATCCATACTGGACTAACGAATATAATTCGAGACGCCTATAGAGAGGCCCTAAAATAAGAGAACTTCGAGTCGTAATCACTGTGTGGAATCGATAGAACTTCTGAGGTAAAAGCTGATGGCCTTTTTTATTACAATGATCGGGTCTGGGTACCCCACTATGGGAGTCTGAGAGAGCTAGTCATGGACGAAGCTCACAAGTCATGTTACTCTATTCATCCAGGTTCGGAAAAAATGTACCAGGATCTAAAGCTACTTCATTGGTGGCCCAACATGAAAGCGGATATCGCTTCATACGTCAGGAAATGTCTGATATGCTCGAAAGTCAATGCTAAGTACCAGAAGCCAGCAGGTTTATTGCAACAATCCAAGATCCCGGTATGGAAATGGGAAGAAATCTCTATGGACTTTGTCATGGGACTACCCCGTTCATCAGGTAGCTACGACACGATATGGGTCATAATAGACAAACTAACAAAGTCCGCGCACTTCCTACCCATCAAAGAGACTGACAAAACAGAGAAACTCGCAAAATATTATATAAAGGAATTTGTTTGATGTCATGGTGTGCCTATATCCATCATCTCTGACAGAGATGCCCAATTTGCCAATAGATTTTGGAAATCCTTGCATGGAGCGTTAGCTACTCGCTTAGATATGAGTACCACTTATCATCCGCAAATAGATAGACAGTCGGAGCATACCATCCAAACTCTTGAGGATATGCTTCGGGCATGCGTAGTTGTCTTTGGGAAAATTTGGGAAACTCATTTACCACGAGTGGAGTTTTCCTATAATAACAGCTACCATACCAGTATTTGAGTCATGCCATTTGAGGCTCTTTACGGGCAAAAATGCATATCGTCGATATGCTGGGCCGAGGTTGACGAGAGCCAACTCACTAGACCAGAACTTGTGCATGGAACTACGAAGAAAATCGTGCAAATTAGAAATCGTATGACAGTAGCCAGAGATAGACATAACAGTTATGCCGATAAATGACGAAAACCATTAAAATTTGAGGTCAAAGACAAGGTATTATTGAAATTATCACCTTGGAAAGGTGTTGTGCCCTTTATGAAACGAGGAAAACTAAACCCGCGCTATATAGGACCCAACGAGATCACTTAAGAGATCGGTCCCGTTGCATACCGTTTATACCTACAACTGGAATTGGTTGGAGTGCACAATGTGTTTTATGTTCCAAACCTGAAGAAGTGCTTGGCTGATGATACTCTCATAGTTTTGTTGGAAGAACTGTAAATCGATGAACAACTGTGATTCATCGAGCAACCCATGGAAATAATGGGATGCGAGGAGAAACATGGAAACGAAACAAAATTCCCATCGTCAATGTGAGATGGAACTCTAAGCGTGGACCGGAGTTGACATGGGAACGAGAGGACCAAATGAGGAAGAAATATCCTCACCTGTTCAAACAAGCTTCCACGTCAAACCAAGGTACTAGTTAAAACTTTGGGGAAAAATTCCTTTAACAAGGGGATGATGTGACAACCCTAATTTTCTTTTTCTTTCCTCGAAAACCGCGAAGACTTGAGGAAATTTTTGGGACGAAAATTCTTTAACAAGGGATGATGTGATAACTGCTAAATTCCCAGGTCAATCCTGTTAATCGGGCGACCCGACGCTGTTGAATCGGGTCGATCCCAAAGCGACTAATCTTTTATTTGGTGTCAGACAGGTATTTTAGGAAGACCTTTCGGTGATTGAAAATTGTTGATTGTGGAATATCTGTGATAATTTAAAACTAAATTTCAAAATCATTTGGTTTTCAAAAGGCTAAAACTTCAAGTATTCACGTTGGTTGACAATTTCTTGTTTTTGTTTTACCTCCGTCTGATTCTGAGGGGGAGTTTGTTTTTGAAAAAATCCAAAAATAGTGTGTTATTTTACAAATCGTGAAAAATCTATATATAGAGTTATCATTTTTAGGGGGAGAAATTTGGAAAAGATAAAAACATTAAAAAATGCAAAAAGTCAAAAACATTGAAAAATGAGAAATTGTATCCGACATGATTGGGAAATAATGGTACATTGGCTAACACTGTCTGACTCATGGATAAAATAGATGAAAAGGCCATAAGACCATTTGATCGATGTGTAAGGTAGGCTCGGCAAATCAAAAAGTATACGAATATGATATACAATAAATCAAATCTGATGCTTGATCTAGTGGACAACATCTTGATGCCTATCTCAAGATATATCAAGAAAAAGATATGTGAAAAATAAAATGAGAATTCACTGTGTATACATGTGTTCATTTTGCAAAGATTTAAACTTGTTTGATTTTCTTTATTTTGTCAAACGATCGGACTTTCTTTGCGTGTCCACAAGACCGACCTGATTGTTGTTCGTTTGACGTTCTGCTTTATTTTCTTTGGTGTTTCGTATAACTCATCGGACTTTCTCTACGTGTATGGGAGTACCGACCTGGTTGTTGTTGAGTTATACAACTTCAACTTGTTTTATTTTCTTATTTTGTTAAATCCGAGGCCTTATCTGCGTATCAAAAGATCGACCTTAAGGTAGACGATTTAACATTCTTATTTCTTTTTGCATGGAACACAGTTGACTATATCAGGGTTACAATCATTATGTGATTAAAATCGCAAATGAAATCACAAAGTGTGATAAGCAAAGCATATCTGAGTATGTCTGATAGTGTGGGGTACACCGGTCAATGCAAAACTAATCAATACTTTAACATATCCAGATGTTATAAGTATCATTATGCCAGAGTTTAAAGTTAGAAAAATTATATCTACATTCGGCATGGCTTATGTGCTTCAATAATCGAAATTGAAGTGTAGTTCAGCATGCTATGACCAATATGATCCCAAGTTGTGATATTTCTCGCAAAAGACAAAAATAGTGTCTGGTTCTGTAATGCATTTACTTTTCTTATCAGAAAATACCAAAAAGATTTTAGGTGTGTTTTGATATAAAGTTTCTAAAAGCCAAAAAGATTTTGTTATCGTTTTGTTTTCGATTGATCAACACGACATACAAAATCAATTTTCAAAATCAAATATCTTGGAGTCTCGAAGAGACGTTTTGCGCCAAGATTATTTATGTTGGCAGGTTTCTAAGTGGAAAAAGAACATCACAACTTCAAGTCTTCTAAATATTGTTGATAAAGAGATTACACATGATGCAATATCAAGTATTCAATATTGAACTCATCATCAAGACCAAGGAAGAGTTTGATTGAAGATACGAGATACAAGTTTTAATAGAGGAGTAGAAACATTACAACCAATAGAAACACTACAACCAACAAGATAACTAGGAATTTCAGATTTACCTGCAAGAAATGCTGTAGGGGGTGCGGAACTAAGAATATTAGATTTCCCAGTATTGATTGTAGATACATTTTCACCATGATACACCGCTGGATTCTGGATTTGTGAAGGAAGTGATTTATTCACCATCAACTCCATATCCCTTGCTTGTATCCTTTGAATCAAATCAATGTAACTGAGACTAGAATATTCTTTATCATGAGTAACCATCATCACATAATTTTCTGTTGATACATGGTTCTAGATCGTCATGTGAAGTATCGAATACAAGACGAAACATACAAGATTGCTGAGGTCCGAACTCAGGCCGAACCTGGAGTTCAGACAGGGCCAAACAGGTCTGAACCTGAGGTTCGGACCAGTGAGTTCTCACTAGTATATATAGTTGTCTTGTAATAGAATTCAGTAACTTCTGCGGGTCATATTCTCTGTGTACTATGTGGTTCTCTTAGTGGTTGATACAAGTCTTTTGTATTTACTCTCTGTGTTCTAGCTCGTATAACATTAATTTCATAACGATTAAGTAGACGATCCACACGCTCAAGCAATTTCATTTTCCCACTTTTCTGGTAATGCTTCTAAAATCTTTTCTTTCAATTCTGAATCTTCCTTTGTAAGATTCACCAGACTCATTTCACTAATCAGATGTGCAAATCTTGCAATTAGATACGAAATTGATTCATCCTGATAATGTTTGAAACTCACATCTTTTCTGCAAAGCATTCCATAATCTGTATGATGTAAAGTTAGCAGAAAATTGATGTAATAATTCTTTCGGCAATGCCATTGTCAAAGTACCATACGCCTTCTTTTCAGCTTGATATGCTTTCTTTTGATCATTATTGAATTTAATTTGAAGAATTGGTTCACTAGATGCATCTTTGGGATAAACATATGGTTCATGATATGACAACCACATATCAATATCATTTGTGTTAACATGTGCTTTAAATCGTGTAGCCAAACTATGATAATCGTCCAATCGCAATAATTTGGGAACTTTCTGACTTGTTCCAATTTCATTATCATAGTTATACATAGTTTACGTTGTAGCTTGCATGGAATTTTGAATTGCAGCAAACGCTTGAAAATCAGATATTTTGAAAATTCTGGTTACTGTTCACTTCGAACCTGTGCCGAACCTCTTCCGAACCTCTACCAAACTTAAGCCTAACCTTAGCCGAACAGATAATTGACCGAAGTCTGTCCGAACCTCACCTTCAGATGATCCGAACTCTCTCCGAACCAACTAAGCAACGAACGTTGTCTGAACCTAGACCGAACTATTTCCAAACACTGTCCGAACCTTGAGTTCGTGAAAATTTAGCCGAACTGTCTCCGAATTAGGAGTTTGGATTGGTTAAGTTTGATGAAGTCCGAACCTCAAACGAACCCGAAAACTTTTAACATCATTTTCGAGATTTTGAGAGAATTTGAACAAGGTTTTTGACAGGAACTCAGATATACTCAAGAGAGACAATCTAGGAGAAGATTTTGTACGTAAAGCACACTAGAGAAGATCAAACGAACTCAAAAATGATACTCAGTTTCGTAAAACTGTGAAATTTTGACTCAAAACTCCGAAAAACAATGATTTTCGGCCAGTAGAGCAAACCAAATGCTCTGATACCACTTAAAAATGCGTGAGCGGTGGATCATCTACTTAGTCGTAATGAAATCAATGTAAAACAAGATGAACGCGATGAGTAAATACAATGACACTTGTATTAGACCACAGAGATATACCACGGAGTTCACATACAAGATTTATCAAGAAGTTGCTAAACAATACACAAGACAAACTATTTATAGAGCTGAAATACCGATGGTCCGAACCTCAGGTTCGGACAAGTTCAGACTTGTCCGAACTTGGAGTTCGCCAAGGGTTCGGATAGCAGCCAACATGCATGACTTTGTCTTGTACTCGATACTTCACATGATGATCAGGAACCAGGTACTAACAAACTCCCCCTCGGTATGTGCAGTATCATCTTCCACTTAATACCAGGTACTAACACCTCTCCTAAAATTCGGCAGCTTCAAAGCAAGCAATCCCCCTCTTTTCTTCGAGTTCGAGCAAGGTTTAGAGGATCCAAGGGTTTTCTACAAGAGCAAGCAAGTGTAGGAAGACACCCTTTCACCTTTACTTCCTTTCTTTGCACCCAAGGTAAAAACCCTAAATCATGAATTTGAAATTCTTGATGTTACATGGTGTGATTTTATTTATATATACATGCAAAATTGATGATCATGAATTGTTATATGCTTGTTGATATGCTTTGATTCTCACAATAGTATGCTATTGAATGTGTTTGATTTATTTGGATGCATTATGAATCTATAAAATTGATGTATGATGTTGAATAATGTAATATTATTTATATGATGGTGCAAGATGTTTAAAATATTGGGCAAAACTAATGTTAGCCACCAATTGGGAAATCTCATTTTTCAAACGGAAGTTGTCAGAATTTTTAGGTGTTTTTCACCGGTCATAACTTGGTCAACTTTGATCTAATGAACGTAATTCTTTTTTCATATGAATATTTATTGTCTTAGCATTCCTTTGGCTACTCATAAACGTTCTAATTACATTGTTTGCTCAGTCAATCTTCTGTCACAAATTTTGTGTGCAGATATGTCCTATTTCAGAATTCATGACTTTGTGTGATTGTAGGAACATGATGCGCGTGTGCTATGTGTGTGACTTTCAAATGATAAATGTAATGGTTATAAGGAAATTATTCTCTTTAAAGTTTGGTGGTATAAATATATGTTTTGAATATGTTACTGGTCGTTAAATGCATCATACACATTTTTACTTAAGAGTAGTGATATGAAATATATGACAACTTCTAAGTGTCATAACTCACTCAATTTTAATCTAAATTGAGTGATTCTTTTTGTATAATAAAAATTAGTGTCTTAGATTTATTTTGGCTATAATTATGTACTCTTAGTCATCTGTTTGGACACTGAACCGGAGGTAGAAAGATCACTGTGCAAACAGCACCTTTCCCGGACTTACTATTTCGTATGATGATTTTGGGCATGCTACTATGTGACTTAATTTTTGGGTTCTACATGAAATATGTTTGGATTGTAGTATTTTACACACCTGAAAAATTTAATATCTTAATTCTAGGTTGAGACCAGGTTATGGGCTGGTCTTGGGGAGATGAATTTATGTGATTATTCGTGTTGTAACTGCTGGGGTGCAATATGTTTGTACCTTGGCTTTCTTTTGGCTACTCATACACGTTCTAATTACATCGTTTAGTCAATCAATCTACTGTCACAAATTTTGTGTGCAAATTTATCCTATTTCAGAATTCATGACTTTGTGTGATTGTATGAACATGATGCGCGTGTGCCATTGATGCGTGTGAGTCGTATATCAATTATTAAAGACTGTTGCACTTAAAGGGTTTTACATTTATAAACCTAAATCATCATCATTTTCATTCGTGATCATTCGGTATGTGTTTCTTTGCTTCGTTCTTGCTTTGAAATCATCGAATTCCTACCTTTATGCTAGATTTATTATCACATGATGTTTAGATGGTGATATAACGCATAGATCTAGTGATATATGTTATAAAGTTTGATGATATATGATATAAATATGATTTTTATGCATGGATATGATGATGGATGATGTTGCAAGTATAGATCTAGGTTTTGCTATGTTTAATGATGATAAAGGCATCAGTTTGATGATGGATTCTTGCTTGATGTGCTTGATGATGATAGATCAAGTGACTTTGAGTTATAAAGTCGCAAGCTTTACGTTATATAATTGATAAAAACCCGTATTTTGATGCATAAGCATGCTAGATCTTGGGTTTTAATGGATGATCTATGCTTGATCTATGTAAACGTGACACGATTTATGTTAGTGAATGCAAACCGGATGATAACCTTGAAGCTAGGTTGGAAACTTGCTTGGAAAAATAATATATTTAATTAAATATTTTTTAATAAATGAAATGAGATCGTGGGATATTGTGACTTGTATGTTTGATGATGTGAATGCTTCGTATGCATTTGTATATGCTAAATGTGGTTTTCATGTGAACTTGGTTCATATGTGGTAAATATATATTCATCGAAAAAAAATTATGTGATGCATGCGTATGATTGTGTAAGTGCTTGGTCGTATGATTACATGTTATTAGATTAAATAGATTATGATTTATACGGGTATACAAGTCCTAAGTCTCCAAACTCGATGAGAATGACAAGACTTTGTATGATTGCCCCGTCGATCGTACATCGTATATGCGGGATAACGTCGTAATGAATTGTGATGTTTTAATACCTGCCATGACGTAATATGTTATATGTGATATAGGTGTTAGGATACATATTAGAAAACCTAAATTAATCACCGATGTGCATTCAAGTCAACTTGTCTAATGTCCACGCGTTGTCGGGACAGTCAGTGAACACAGTCAACACTCACACTGTTATGTGTCATAGGTGATGTCTAGGAAGATTCACCGTCAGTTGTTCAAGCATTGATTATTGGATTACTAAATTGCACCATAAGGTGAGTTCATGGCCCAACTTTTACTTGTTTTACTTTTGGGGGAGAAGACATGTGGTAACGTTTTCATTTTCATAAACTCTCTTTTAGCTAATATACTACATTGTGACCATAGCGAAGTTCAATTTGCCAATTCATAAAAGTCCTTCTGCATCGTACCATGAATATCGGGTTTGATAGCGGGCAAATATTTAGTAGATCTACTAGGTCTAACAAGCCCCGCCTCGGGTAGTCACTCTAGCCCCACTTTCTTTCTAGGAAGTGGAGACGGGTATTATATTGTCCTAAGAATATTCACTCATTGCTCGGCAAAGGCATGAGAGGGAAGACAGTTCATTCAGTCAAGCAATGGGTACAGGGCGCTGTTGGGTTTGGATTAGGTATCTGTTAGAGCATATACCTATGCTATGATGTGTCTCGTGTATTGTATCTATGTGAGCGTGTCTTAGTATGAGTTTTAGTGACAATATCATTGGCACTGGACCAAATGGTCCGCCGGACCAAATGGTACGCCCGTACCATTTGGTACGCAGCCTGTTTAGTCACTAAGTATAAATAGGTTGTGTTAGAATGATAGCTTAACACTCTGAGTCATTCTACACTTTCTGTGTGTGTTTTCTAGAGAGAGAAACCAGAGAGAACTTCTTTGTATCTTCAAGTGATTTAATAAGAATTCTCTTATTTACATCTAGTGTTCAATACATTGATTAAAGCATGCAGTAGTAAGATCGTATCTCGGTTTTACAAGTGGTATCAGAGCATTTAGTTGCTCTACTGCTGTGTTTTTGATCAATTTTTGGATTTTTAGAGTGAGAAAGTGTGGGTTTTCTTCATTTTTCATCAAATTCTTCCAATTCCGAGTGTCTCCGAGGTAAAAAATGATTTTTGAGTGTTCCTAGTGAGTTTTCGCACCTTTCTGAAGCAAATTCAAGTCCAAATTGTCAAAATTCGCAAAAATCCGTCAATCAGCGTGGTACGTTTCTGGTCCGCCTCAAGAAAATTTGGTCCGCCGTTGGTCCTCTTGGAAATCTTCAAGTTGGTCCATGGCAGTTATTTTCTGGTCCGCCGTACCATTTTGGTCCGCTGAAATCTGGTCTACTGAAATTTGGTCCGCTGGCAGTTTCTTAAAAGGGTTATAACTTTTGCATCGTAAATCGCTACGAGAGCCATAAGTACTCGAATTGATCGTCTCGGCGAGCTCTACATTGTTCGTTCAAAGTTGATCTTCAAAATCAAATTCTAAGACATTCATTTTCGAGTTTGAAGTTTTGTTATTCAATTTCACAATTTTCAAAATGAAAGAAATTGATGCATTCGTTGCAGGTCATCGTCAGACTGTGCCAAAATTGATGAAGTTTGAGGATTATCCAAATTAGGTAACAAAATTTAAAACATATCTTGATACTGTGGATAAAGATTTGTGGATTCCGATCAATAAGCTATAGGTCTATCCAACTGATTTTCATGGAGATCCTATATGGAGAATGGATCTTTCAAATGCAGAAATGAAGCAGTATGAAAATGAAAAGAAGGCATATGTATTTATCAAGTTGGCATTATCAACAGAGTTGTTTGTATATTTTAAGGATTGTCGAAAATCGAAAGTATTGTGGGATAATCTGAAGATAATATGCGAATATCACAATATGCAACTTTAACGGAATCCAAGGTCAAACAAGAGTTCTAATGATGAGATTGAGGAGTTAGAAAAGACGTTGAAAAAGTTGACCGAAGAAAATAGTATTCTGATAAAAGAATTGGAGAAATGTCATAATAATGCTCACGAAATATCTGATTCTGTCTTTATGACAAGCAAAACTGAAAGTTTGATGTCCAAATTCTCTCATCTGATTGGTAAATTTGAAGTGGTTTCACAGAAGAATAAGAAGATTCAAAATTTGCTTACAGATGATCATTGGTTGAATGATGAAACACATAGGAAAGAAGACAAAATTTCTTCATGATGTAAGAGGTGTATTGAATTACCGAAAGAAATTGAAGAATTGAAAAGTGACACTGCAGAATCTGAAAAGATCAAGATTGAAAAATAATTGAAGAAAAGACTGAGTTAGTCAAGGAAGTTGAAAAATGGAAGGCTGAAGCTGAGGATGCTGCCAATGATTTCAATAATTTGTTTGAGAAGTCCAAGGTTAAGCTTGATATGCTTAACAAAACTTCTGGTGAACAAGCTGCCCAGATTAAGTCTTATCAGATTGATGTGGAGAAGTTGCTTGATGAGAAGAGGGAGTTAGTAAGAGTGAATAAATTGCAAAATGCAAATTTGGATATTTAGAAAAGAAATGAAGATAAATTGAAGAAAGAGTTGTTTGCTGAACTTGATAATATGAGATTGCAAAAATATGAAACTCACAAAGTTGCTAAGAAATTGATTGCATCAGAGAAAGAACTGGCTGAAGCTCAACAAAAGATTCCAATTTGAAGATTCAAGTAATTGATGCAAATCGTGTGTTGAACAATGTCACCAATTCCCAATCTTTTACAAGTTTCTTGGCTAAAGATGAAAATTTTGAGAAAATGTTTAGCAAAACAATTTCACCACCAGGAAGTCTAAAAGAAGGAGTTCACGAGCTGAAGGAAAATGTTGAAGCTGGTGATTATTCTAAATTTGTTAATTATAAATCAAATAAAGAAAAGGTTGTGAAGTCACAGAAAGAACAAAAAGCTGAAAGTGTTATGTTTGATTCTTCCACTACTAAAGAAGAGAAATCAGCTAGTTTAACCGAGAAGATTAGTTCTTCTACTGATATTGATGAGACTATCTTCTATCAACAAAAGAATGTTGGTCAAGTTAAAGCTGAATTTTCTCGTCTCGCGAAGAATGGACATAATGTATCTGGTTCTGGAGAGAAGATTCCAGGGAAACATGTTGGTTTGGGTTTCAAGTTCAAAAATGTT
Organism: Deinandra increscens subsp. villosa; assembly: GCA_039602395.1. Classification (NCBI taxonomy): domain Eukaryota; kingdom Viridiplantae; phylum Streptophyta; class Magnoliopsida; order Asterales; family Asteraceae; genus Deinandra; species Deinandra increscens. The sequence goes on from JBCNJP010005947.1 coordinate 14,897, forward strand.
AACGCTGATGGGGCTCAAGATTTAAAACAACAGAATTTAAAGAACATTAATTTAAAACAAGTCAAGAAGGATGTGTTTAATGCTAAAAAGGTTCAACCCAAGAGGTTTTACAAGCTCAAGGGTTCGGAACAAATATTTTATGACAAACAATTTCCACTTCATTGCGTAGATGCTCAGAAAATATCAGAAGTTTTTGTGAAGAATGCTGATCCCCATAACAAAAAGCAGCAATTTGTTAAATTTTCTTCTGGAGGATCCAATTCATATTCACAAAGCCCAACATCAAAATGGGTTCATGATCATCAATTTCAGGTATATGATACATTTTATGATCATTTTGATGATGCTTATTTTTGTGAAGCTATGCAGGTTCCCAAGAGGAGAAATATCAACAACCGCTTGTGTTATAACTGTCGACAAAAAGGACATATGGCACAAGTGTGTCCGATTTCTGCGGCTTCTACACAAAAAGGAGGAAAGGTTCCATATGTTGGTAAATCTGCCAAATACAAGTTTGTTGATGAATATGGCAGAGTGTTTGATGAATCTCCACCGACATTTTTCAAACGTCCAAGAAAATTTTTACCAAAATTTCAAAATGATTCATATGTCGGATGTTCGTCACAGTCAACTGTGACTGGTTCATCAGATACCGATTTACCAAAACAACAAATTTGGAAACCTAAAGTGATTTTAAAGCAAAACCAGGACACTGGTCGAACAGAAGAAATTCGCTTCGGGTCATTTATAAACTGATGTGTTTGACCAATGGGCAGGTACTTCTAGAAAATCTATTGGTGATTAAAAAGTTGCTGATAGAGGTGTATTCTGCTGGTTTAAGTTAAATTACATGTGATATCAATTTCAAAATTGCAATTTTTCTGAAAGCTAAAACTGCAAGGTGTCCATGTCGAAAGGTCAATTTTCTTTCTTTTACATTTCGTATGTAGTTTAGGGGGAGAAAATTGCACATACCAAAAATAGTGTCTTTTTGTTTTTGTTAAAATGAAAATCCAAAAATAGAGTTTTCATTTTAAGGGGGAAAAAAAGGAAAAATACAAAAACATTAAAAAATGAGAAATTGTATCCGACATGATTGGGAAATGATGGTACATTGGCTTACGTGTCTGACTTGTGGATAAATTAGATGAAAAAGCCATAAGATCATTGTTCGATGTGCTTGGTAGGCTCGGCATTCAATCAGAAAGTATTCAGATGTGATAAACACATTAAATATTAATGCTTGACCAAGTGGACAACATCTTGATGCGTATCTCATGATATATCAAGAAAAAGATATGTGAAAAAGAAAATGAGAAGTCACTGTGTATACATGTGTTCATTTTGCAAAGATTTAAACTTGTTTGATTTTCTTTATTTTGTCAAACGATCGTACTTTCTCTGCGTATCGAAAGATCGACCTGATTGTTGTTCGTTTGACATTCTACTTTATTTTCTTTGGTGTTTCGTATAACTCATCGGACTTTCTCTGCGTGTATGGGAGTACCGACCTGATTGTTGTTGGGTTATACAATTTCAACTTGTTTTTATTTTCTTATATTGTTAAATCCGAGGCCTTATCTGCGTATCGAAAGATCGACCTTAAGGTAGACGATTTAACGTTCTTATTTCTTTTTGCATGGAACACAGTTGACTAAATCATGAGTACAATCATTATGTGATTAAATCACAAATGAAATCACAGTGTGAAATATAAAAGAAAATACATATCTGCGTATGTTTGATAGTGTGCGGTACACTGGTCAAAGTAAATCAAATCAATACAAAAACATATCTAGATGTTATGAGTATGATTGTGCCTGAGTTTAAGATGGACAAATTATACAAGTAATCGACATGACTTGTGTGCTGGAGTATTTGAAATTGAAATGTAGTTCAGCATGTTAGGTTCAATATGATCCCAAGTTGTGATCTTTCTCGCAAAAGACAAAAATAGTGTCTGATTCTTTATTGCATTTATGTGTCATATCTGAAAATTCCAAAAAGATTTTAGGTGTGTTTTAGCATAAATTTAGAAAAATCAAAAAAAAATTCGGTGTGTTTTGATATAAAGTTTAAACAAAAAAAACCAAAAAGATTTTGTTTCTTATTTGTTTTTGACCGATCGACATGTGATACGAAATCAAAATTTCAAAATCTATCTTGGATTCTCGAAGAGAAGTTTTGTGCCAAGATTAAATTAATTTTTCAAAAGAAAAAAGGAAGCCGCGTTCCTGTCTTCTGAAATTGCAGGTTATATGTGTCAAGACTCAAGCATGGTGAAAGGGGGAGTATGTTTTATCTTTCACAAGTGGATCTTGAAGTTTGAAGATGATTCAAGAGTGATCCAGCCATGCAAGCTCTATTTCTGACAAGATTTCAAGTCAAAGATCGGATGCAGCAATGTTGAAGATTGAAGACTAGAGTTTAGTTAGAAAATAGATACACTACACGTTAAGGGGGGGTTGTTAGAGCATATACATATGCTATGATGTGTCTCGTGTATTATATTTATGTGAGCGTGTCTTAGTATGAGTTTTAGTGACAATATCATTGGCACCAGACCAAATGGTCCGCCGGACCAAATGGTACGCCCGTACCATTTGGTACGCAACCTGTTTAGTAACTAAGTATAAATAGGTTGTGTAAGAATGATAGCTTAACACTCTGAGTCATTCTACACTTTCTATGTGTGTTTTCTAGAGAGAGAAACCAGAGAGAACTTCTTTGTATCTTCAAGTG
>JBCNJP010005948.1:0-18269 GCA_039602395.1 Deinandra increscens subsp. villosa
CGGTTGACGAAATCAGAGATCTTGCTAAGTTCAGAATGGCGGCATACCAACAAAGGATGGCTAAGTCTTACAATAAGAATCTCAGGATCAGAAGGTTTCAAGTAGGAGACTTGGTACTAAGAAAAGCTTTTCAAAATACTACCAATCCAGCTGATGGGAAACTTGCACCTAAGTTGGAAGGTCCTTACTTAGTTGATTCAGAAGCTAGAAAGGGGGCATATAGATTGGCTACTATGGATGGTGAGCTGCTCTCAAGAGCCTAGAATGCAATTCATCTAAAATCATATTTTATGTAAGTGCTCTCTGGATTCTCTAAGCATCTCAAAGAATCCCTGTTTAAGCTTCAAATACTTCATGTATGACTTTGATTTTTATTTCATATCTTTTACTTTATGAAGTGGTTACTGACTTAGGCTAGAGATTGATCACCTCTTCTAAGTCTAAAGCATTCTCAATTCAGTCAAAGGTTTAGGATGTTTTCACCTTCTCGTTCACTAATGGGAATTGTCGGAGCACATGACCCTCGCCAGGAGCGCACGATAGTGTCGTATGGTTCAAGGTGGTGCGACCAGTCCATCTACGGGTGGCTGATAATTTCATCATTGTTGGCCATAGAGTGCATCTCAAAAACAGGTGGCAGACGTGTCATCCCAAAAAGGTTCAAAGGGTTTTGACATTTTCATGTCAACAAAGGTTTTGGCACCTTCGTGTCTCTCAAGTTTTGAGGGCTTGACCCCAGTTGGCTTAGTCCCAAGTATTCTCGAGCTTGACCTCAGTGTAACAAAGGCTTTTTAATGTTTCCACATTAACTAAGGTTTAGGCACTTTCGTGTCTCTCAAGTTTTATGGGCTTGACCCTAGTTGGCTTAGACCCAAGATTTATAAGGCATTTTGTGCCTCAAAGGATTAAGATGGGCTTGACCCCTGTTTGACTCATTCCTAAGTACTCAAGATTTATTCTCAGTTTTATCAGGATTTCACCAAGTCTATCTTAAGGATTCCTAATGATCCTCAAGGATCTTGACCATCTCAACAGTTGGAAGATCCTTGAACAGGTAACATTGGTAATGTAGGTATTACATATTTCTATTACTAACTAAGTATTGGCTAGCATCATGGTTTGTTAATTTTGGCAAGTTTTCTACACTTTTCGGTTTTTAAACTAAGTAATACTACTGAGCATCCTACAGGATCCTCATTAAACTATTTTCCAGAATTTGCAACATAATCAAAATGCGAACAACACACCATGATGATGAAAATACTACTAGATTATATATGCAGGAAATTAAAGAAGTTGACCCCAGGCTTCGTCTTGGAACCCAAGATCCCTCCACCTGAGGCCAACCATATTGTCTGAGAAGCTTGGACTTCGCCTTGAAACTTAAGGTCACTCCATCCAAACTTCTAAAAGTTAAAGTACCATTGTGTCTATTTCACCACAACCATTGTTTAAAAAACATCAACCACTAAACAAAACAACCAAAAAATGTGGGCTTCGACCTAGTCAAGATTGCCTTCATCGCCCACTTTCTCCTCACCAGCTACCACCTCCTTGCCCTTACCCTTGTCCTTCTCACCACCAGCTTCCTTGTCCACCACCATGACCTCAGGCTCAGTCTCCTTAGCAACCTTCCCAGCAGCCTCATCCCTCTCAGCCATTAGCCTTTTAAGGCTCACCTCCCAATCCTTGACCGGCCAGCTCTCTGGAGTGAAGCCTTCAGTCTGTGCACTGGTAGCCATCTCGATCATGCATTCAAGCACGCTGATGGCAGCTGAGGATTTGGTGTTTTGATCGGACAACTTCAGGGCTTCAGCATCAACAGCCTCTTGCTCCTTGAGATGCTTCTCATGGTAGCGGTTCTTGCTGGCAGTTATCTTACCCATTTGCTCGATGCAAAGTAAGGCTTCATCAAGTTTGAGCTCAGAGGCCTCAAGCTTCTGCTCGGCTGCTTCCACTTTGCCTTCGAGCTCAATGACCACGTTGCTCAGCCTATCAATACCCTGCATCAAGTCAAGGTGGATCAGAATCAACAAGGGGAGTATTCTATCTCTAATTCTAACATACTTCTCTATTATTTATGAACACTTACAATATTCACCACAGCTTGTAGAGAGATCAGCTTGTTAGCTGCTGCAACAGGAGGAAGGCCGTCGAAACTGTCCATATTGATGGTGGTGTCCGAAGCTTTGCGCTTCTTGGCAGATGAAGTCTTAGACCGAGTGTTGGGAGGCTGAAATTTAGGAGCTGAGACATCTTGGGGGCCTTGCTGTTGGTTTCTTCAGTTTTTTCCTTCTTGGCGATTAAGAACTTGAGGTCCTGTAAAGAGAAGTTGGAGGCTGAACCTGGAGCTTCATCAAAGACAGATAAGAATCAGTTTCATGAGACAGCAAGGTGCAGCTTAAAACAAAACAAAAACGAGTTCCTACAAGTACCTACATACATGGTCCTGGATGGGCTTTGGGATTGTTGAGAAGTGTTTCGAGCACTTTCCACACCTTCAGGAAGGTAGCTTCTTTCAGAGGCTGGGATGCTGTAAAGTTCTTTGAGCTTCTTGATGGAATCCTGGGAAGGCTTGATCAATGCTTCAAACTTGGGAGCTGCATGTACAAAAAATACAATAGTTAGTGAAACAAGTAAAGGAATGTGCAGAATCAAAATAGCTCAGGAAACTCTTCCTACCCCTAACAACCCATTGGGTAGGAAGGTTCTTGCAACCGGATAGACTTTTCTTTTTGACAAAGAAAAATTGGTGTCTCCAATCATGATCATTGTGAGAAGCCCTGGGAACCATTTGGGCTTCTCCAGTTCTGGTTTTCAGAACGAACCGACTGTTACCATGGGTGCCAAGCCGACACACCTTGCAAATTTCAGCAACCTCGATGTTCAAGTCTCGGGTTTGGTTTAATTTGTGAAGAGAGAAGAGGATTCGCCAAATTATTGGCATGACTTGAGAGTAAGCTAAGAGGGTGACCAAAAAGAACTCGTTCACCAAAAGTGGAAACGGAAAAATCATTCCGATGAGGAAAGGGTAGTAAAGGAAACAAACCCAGTTGGAAGAAATATGATCAGCTTTCAGACGGTCATTTTGGCTGGTATTAGCTCTCGTAACTCTTAACGGAACTCAAGTTACGTCAGTTTTAGTGAACACTACTATTGTGCCAGCTTACCAATTGTTGGTACCAGATTTCAGGATATATCGAGCAGCTCGCAAGCACTTCACTGTAAGGATCCTGAAATTTATTTTTGGGCTAACAATTATCTCCTCTATGTTTATTTTTTGCAGATTGGCTCCGATATAATTCACATGTCCTAAAGACTCGGTCAACTAACAGAAACGTGGACTAAATGAACCATTAACGGCTAGTGGGAAGACGTGGAGTTAGTTGCTAGTTTTTAGGGGATTAGTTGCAATGTAATCTTTATATATTGAGCCCTAGGTTTACACACAACACACGAGACTTGCTCTCAAAACTCTCTGTCACACTTAGAATTCAAGCTCACTTCATCTGTACTTGAACACTTTCCGATTATATAAAAGTTTCAGGCAGCAGGCACTTTAAGCCGGCTCCCGAGGTTTTTTGCTAGGATCCTTGAGGATACTCAGGGATTCCTGGATTTTTCCCTCGTTACATCATCGTGTCAACATCCAATCTTGCATTTTCCTTACTAAATTCATCAAACACACTACCTAACTTACAAAGTTTGATAAACTAATTGCTTAGGCAGTTTTTGACCAAAACACCAATAACCTTCTCAACGTACCAAATCGTTGACCACCGTACCAATATCTTTGACCAGACCAAGAACTCAACGTATCACAAACCTCAGTGTACCAAACTAGCAGTGTACCAATGAACTCAGCGTACCACAGTGAACAGTAACGTACCACCGTTGAAGATTGCCTTACGTACCAATCAGCGGACCAAATGGTACGGCGTAACTGCTCTGGACCAACGATGAAGATTGCCTTGCGTACCAGAAGCATACCAGTCAGTGTACTAGCAGTTCATCCAGCGTACCACGACATTCGACCGGCGTACCAACACTGTTTTGATTGATTTTTGAGAATTTGGACGTTTTGGATTGTAATTTGAAGCAGTAGGCAACGAAAACACACTAGGAATATATTGCAATCAAGTTTGACATCAAGAACACTCGAAATTGAAGAAAATTGATGAAAACTCAAAGAAACCTAAACTTTCTCTCACTAGAAATCTTAAAATTGATTAAAACACAGCAGTAGAGCAACCTGGATTGCTCTGATACCACTTGTAAGGACACCGAATGATCTTACTACTACATGATTCAACCAATCTAGTGAAACGCGAGTGTAAACAAGACTTTTCTCATTAAATCACTTGAAGATTACAAGTAGACTCTCTAGTTTCTCTCTCTAGAACACACACTCAGAAAGTGCAAAATGACAGAACTGATAAGCTTTCATTCTAACACAAAGTATTTATAGTGATCACACACTAATTAGCGTACCATGTGGCGAACCAATTGGTACAGCGTACCAATTAGTACGGCGGACCTGTATGGTATGGCCCTTGGTATGTTGACACTCAGACTCACTAACACACGTTCACTTATATACAATGCACGAGACACTCTATAGCATAGAAATATGCCCTAACAACTACTGCCCTTTTAAATGGGACATAAGCATCTTGAGTATAACAACCGGATATATTTTCTGTATTGTGGGCAGTCTGGATTACACCTTTTTGGTTACTAAGGTGTTAAAGGGTTATTTGGAAAGTAGCATAATAATTTCTAAGTTATTGCTGAATGTTGGTTGCTTTTGGATATGCATTATCATGTTTTTTTGGTTTTGGTTGTGGAATCTTCATGGTATTCAAAGGTGGAAGATAGGAAGGTGGCTGCCTAGTTTTGATAGTGACCTGAATCTGATATATACAATTTATGCGAACATTACATGGGTTAGTAAACTTTGGTATGCCAATTGGATTGAGCACTTGATTTATTCTACAATGGAGGTTTGGCTCAGGATTGTCACTAGAAATAGTCAGCTTCGAGGTCTGCATGAATCTGTGAAGAAAATGACTTTGGGATGTGTAACAAAATGGTTTCTTCAATGGGTTGGTTGGATTGGATGGTATTCAAAGATGTCACTTTGATGCTTATGTATAAAGCAGCCGCCATTCATTCTGGACAATATTATTATTTGGTTGTGGACCACATATTGGTTCCTAGTTGTATTGTCATAAAGGCTAGTTTTAGCTTTATTTGGGCTAGGTTTTGCAGCCTAAACCATTGGCCATATGAACTTTTTGTTTGTTTGGGTTTTTTGCCCTCCCTTGTGACGTCTTGGGGTGGGCTCAAAACCTCCAATTTTGTGTTTTTTTTGTTTTATTATTAATAAATGTTTGCCAGGGTACCGTTCCCCTTTCCAAAAAAAAAAAATTGGCCCTAATTGGGCCTGTTTTACCCTAATAGACACCAATTCACACTAACTGGTCCTAATTGGTCCTAATTGACACCAATTTACCCTAACTGGCTTTGATTGGGCGTAATTGACCCTAACTGGTCCTAATTGGACCTAATTTGGCCTAATTTACCCTAACTAGTCCTAATTGACACAATTGACCCAAACTGGACCTAACTGGTCCTAATTGCGCCTAACTGACCCTAATAGACACCAATTGACCCTAACTGGTCATAATTGGTCCTAATAGACACCAATTGACCCTAACTGGTCCTAATTGGGCCTAATTGACCCTAACTGGTCCTAAATGACCCTAAGCGGTCCTAACTGAACCGATTGACCCTAATTGGGCATAATTGCTACCAATTAACCCTAACCGCTCCTAGTGGACAACAATTGACCCTAACTGGTCCTAATTGACACCAATTGACCCTAACTGGTCTTAATTGGTCCTAATTGGTCCTAATTGTGTTGGTGCATGATCTGGTTCGCTGTGTGAAGTATCAAGAACAAGATAATATGCAAAATTATTTGTGTCCAAAGTGACATGAACTGACCCAAAGTGGCAGTTCGTGTTTATCTGAACTGGCAGTTTAGATGGCTTTGGGACAGCCCAGTTCGGACAGTTAGTGAGATAGTATAAATAGCATGTCTTGTTTAGAATAGATAACTTCTTGGTCATATTTCTACACTTTCTGTGTGTGTTTCTTTGGGGGTATTCCCTCAAGCTTATAATAATACAAATCTCATTTGTATTTACTCTTTGATCTCGTTTACATCTTTTTAGGGGGGAGATAATTTTAAAAGTCAAAAACATTGAAAAAATGAGAAATTGTATCCTACTTGATTGGGAAATGATGGTACATTGGCTGAAGTTGTCTGACTCATGGATAAAGTAAGTGAAAAAGCCATAAGACCATTGTTCGATGTGATAGGTAGGCTCGACAAATCAGAAAGTATAGAAATGTGAATTACACTAAATCTGATGTTTGACCTAGTGGATAACATCTTGATGCGTATCTCATGATATATCAAGAAAAGGATATGTGAAAAGAAAATTAGAAGTCTTTGTGTATACATGTGTTCATTTTGCAAAGATTTAAACTAGTTTGATTTTCTTTATTTTCTTAAATGTTCGGACTATCTCTGCGTGTCCACAAGACCGACCTGATAGTTGTTCATATGAGGTTCAGCTTTATTTTCTTTGGTGTTTCATATAATTCATCGGACTTTTCTGCGTGTCCACAAGACTGATCTGATTGTTGTTGAATTATACAATTTCAACTTGTTTTTATTTTGTTTTTTTGTTAAATCCGAGGCCTTATCCGCATATCAAAAGATCGGCCTTAGAGTAGACGATTTAATGTTCTCATTTATTTTTGCATGGAACACAGTTGGCTATATCATGAATAAAAACACTATGTGTTAAATCACAAGTGAAATCACAAAGTGTGATAAGCAAAAACATATATGAGTATGTCTGATAGTGTGGGGTATACTGGCCAATGCAAATCTAACCAATACCTTAACATATCCAGATGTTATGAGTATGGTTATGCCTGAGTTTAAATTTGGACAAATTATATCTGCAATCAACATGGCTTATGTGCTAAAATAATCGAAATTGAAGTGTAGTTCAGCATGTTCTGTCCAATATGATCCCAAGTCGTGATCTTTCTCACAAAAGACAAAAATAGTTTTGTATTGCATTTATATTTCAATATCAGAAAATATCAAAGATTTTAGGTGTGTTTTGATATAAAGTTTAACAAAATCAAAAAGATTTTATTTCTTATTTCTTTTCGATTGATCAACACGGAATACGAAATCAAATTTCAAAATCAAAATATCTTGGAGTCTCGAATAGATGTTTTGCGCCAAGATTATTTATGTTGGCAGGTTCTAAGTGGTAAGGAAATATCACAACTTCAAGTCTTCTGAAGTTGTTGATAGAAAGAGTGTATACACTGAAATGTCAATTATTCGAGATCAGACTAACCGTCAAGTTGAGGGAGACTTTGATTGAAGATACGAGTTTATGTGAAGTTTTTATGAAGAGCTGATACTGCACACGTCCAGAGGGAGTTTGTTGGTGCATGATCTGGTTCGCCGTGTGAAGTATCAAGAACAAGATAATGTGCAAAATTGTATGTGTCCGAAGTGACACAAACTGAGCCGAAGTGGCAGTTAGTGTTCATCCGAACTGGCAGTTCGGATGGCTTCGGGACAGCCCAGTTCAAGCAGTTAGTGAGATAGTATAAATAGCATGTCTTATTTAGAATAGATAACTTCTTGGTCATATTTCTACACTTTGTGTGTGTGTTTCTTTGTGGGTTTTCTGTCAAGCTTATAATAATACAAATCTCATTTGTATTTACACTTTGATCTTGTTTACATCTTATAATCACTAGATTAGCAAACGATTAACCACTCGCTCACTTTCAAATTGACACTAATCCCCCTAACTGGTCCTAATTGACCCTAGCTAGTCCTAATAGACACCAATTGACCCTAACTGGTCCTAATTGGTCCTAGTTGGTACCATTGACCTTGACTAGTCCTGATTAGGCCGAATTGACCCTAACTGGACCTTAGTGGTCCTAATAGACACCAAGTGAACCTAACTGGTCTTTATTGACACCAATTAACGCTAACTGGTCCTAATTAGGCCTAATTGACCCTAATAGACACCAATTGACCCTAACTAGTCTTGATTGGGCCTAATTAACCCTAACTGGTCCTAATTGACCATAGCTGGTCCTAATTGACACCAATTGACCCTAACTGGTCATAATTAGTCCTAGTTGACACCAATTGACCGTAACTAGTCCTAATTGACAACATTTAACCCTAATTGGTCCTACTTGACCCCAGTTGACCCTAATTAATGTAACTCCTGGTTAATTTTGGTAAATCCGAGGGAAATTTTTCTGATTATTGAACTGGATTGTTGAGCCTAGTTAGGCCCGTTAGGCCCATTTAGAGATATGTGGTCCAACAATGGCCCAATTCAATACCCGATGTCCAGATAAGTTGTCAGAAGTATTTTGGGTGATTGTTATGTTGTTGGAAATGTTGTGGAACGATAAAAGCTAAATTCGGTGTAAACCGGCTAAGTTCGTTGTTTAATCGATAAACGTGCCGAATAACCGAACGTTAAAGTGAATGTGTTGGTTCAAGTGATTATGATAATGGTTATATTAACATGGACGTTAATAATTTTCAGAAAGTCTATTCTGATGGATACACATGGGTTGTGCGAACAGAAACGGCAAACGACGCTTAACGCGTATAAGTCATCGGCGGTGACAGAACAGTCACCAAGGACGAATTAGAGTGTTTGGAAGTGTTGGATACTTGAGCATTGATGTTCTGATCGTTAGGAAGGATAACCATAGGAATCGGTGCGAGAAACGGTAAAATTGGTGATCTGTTCGGTTACGCGAGAATAACCGAAATTGATAGTTTAATTGTTCAAGATGAATTTAATGACTTTGTGGAGTTATAAATATTTTTCTAAGTGTTTATTCAGTATTACAGTCATGAGGATATATTTGGTTCGTGAAACGGAGTTAAGCGGGACACGCGCCGTATACGCGCTTTATACCGCGTGTTTAACCAAATATTCACCAGATTATACTTAATCTGACGTTTTAAGTATTCCGAGGATGTTTATGAGGCTTTTAGAATATTTTAGTCATTATGGAATTACCACGGTACATTTACGAGGCGTTTAAAGTTTTACGTTTCAGGAAACGCGGTGTATGACTGATCGTTTGGTTGTGAACCACTCAAAATAAAGCTAGGTGTAAAGGGGGGGTCTTATCCCATTTTTCTTTCATTTTGACCAAACACACCACACACAAAGTGTGTGTGTTAAGAGAAAGGGCTACCAAGAGTCGTTTTTCCGGCGACAATATCCGGCCGACTAGCGGCGCCATGGCGACGCTAGGGTTTCAACCCCCGTTTCGACTCATCTCCTTCCCTTCTCTCTTCCTGAGTTTGTTCCCAAGTTCCCCGAGTTTAGAACAGGGCTCGAAGGCCGAGAAAAGGTGGCAACAGCCGCGACCCGGCAACCCTAGCGACGGCTATTAGGATTTGTCCACCAGACGGCGGCGGCACCTCCTCCCCCCTCTCGTTTTCATTTTCCGGCGATGGAAAGAACCCGAGGGGTGTTTTTCGGTCACGTTCGCACCTCCAGCGACCTTAGTGGGTCGCGACCCTAGCGCCTTTGACCTCCGATATGTAGGTAAGGGGTCCGATTTTCATGTCTTTCTTTTCATCTCAGTTGGTAATCTTCTTCTTATGGTCCGATCCTTCCATGCATGTGCATATCCGAAACTTGTATGATGTTTTTGATGATAAGGATGGTGGTTCGCGGTTGTTATAGGCGGCTATGGACTCCGGCTTCCTGCCAAGGGCTCGTGACTATGTTCATTTTCATATTTTGGACATAGATGATGATGGTTTGAGGTTGTAGAAGTAGTTTTGGACATATTGGGAGTGTTTGGATGCATTTTAGACAAGAACGAGTCAACTCGGTATCGAGTCAACTGAGTCGACTCAGTAAACAAATCTAGTCAACGGGTTTGGCTGGTCAAACGTGGTCAAATGCAGAAACCGACTCCGGATTATTATTTCTGGCGAAAAATCATGCAAGATGGACTACTCATGGCTTAAATTCGGATAACGTCGAATTTTACGGTTAACCAGGTCTGGGTTCGCGTACCGACCGGAAGGTATACCCGTGTTTATTATTGGTTATCATTTTTATGATAATATTGTATACCCGACGTGTGAGGAACGTATTGTAAACCGAAAGTATTGTTATGATTAAAAAGATGATAACAAAGAAAAATATATAAAGTTTTGGTTATTATTTAAGGAAAAATAAATATAAGTTTGTTATCATTATGGTTGATAAAAATCATAAGTATATGATTAATATGATTGTTGAAAGTTCGTGAGCATCGGATCGTCTACTCGATCTAGCTATTACGGATAAGAAACATAATTAAAATGATTGTTTTATTGATCTAGACAAACAATTACAATCACTTGAACACAGAGAAAACACCTCTCAGAACACACACTTAAGCCAGTTCGCCCTGATCCGAACTGGTAGTTCGGATCTAGTTCATGTGGCAGGAAATTTGTCTTGTTCTTTACATCGTCTTGTCTTGATACTTCACACGACGCACAAACTATGTATCAACAAACTCCCCCTCGTCGTTTGTAGTATCCTTAACATCATAACAAAACTGTATCTTCAATCAAACTTACCCTCAAGTGTAGAAACCGTTCAGAATATCTTCAAACAAACTCTTCTTTAACTTGATAGTAGCTTGATCTTGAATATGTATCGACAAACTCCCCTCGTCGTGTGCAGTATCCTTAACATCATAACAAAATTGTATCTTCAATCAAACTTACCCTCAAGTGTAGAACTCGTTCAAAATATCTTCAAACAAACTCTTCTTCAACTTGATAGTAGCTTGATCTTGAATACTTGACGATGCACAGTGTGTTTCTCTCTTTGTCAGCAGCTTTGAAAGACTTGAAGTTGTGACATTTCTTTCACTTAGCAACTTGCTCAAAATTTAAATAATCTCGGCGCAAAACGTCTCTTTGAGACTCCAAGATATGATTTTGAAAACTTAATTTGTATCTCGTGTTGATCAGATCGAAAATAACGCAGAAAAAAAATCTTTTTGGCTTTTAAAAAATTTATATCAAAACAAACCTAAAATCTTTTTGATTTTTCAAACTAATGCGAAAACACACTGAAAATCTTTTTGAACTTTTCTGAAATGAAATGAAATTACAATACCGAATCAACTCTGTTTTTGGTATGAAAAAGATCACTATACGGGATCATATTGATCATGACGCACTGAACTACACTTCAATTTCAACTAACTGAAGCACATAAGCCATGCTGATTGCCGGTATAATTTTTCCATCTTAAACTTAGGCAGAATCATACTCAGACCATCTGGATATGTTAAGGCATTGATTAGATTTGCTTTCACTAGTGTATCCCACACTATCAGACATATTCAGACATATTTTCTTTTTCTTGTGTGATTACACTTGTGATTATCACAAAGTAATTGGATTTATGATATCATCAACTGTGTTTCATGCAAAAAAGAAAGAAGAATGTTAAATTGTCTACCTTAAGGTCGATCTTTTGATACGCAGATAAGGCCTCGGATTTAACAAAATAAGAAAAATAAAACAAGAATGATCAGGTCGGTCTTGTGGAGATGCAGAGAAAATCCGATGAATTATACGAAACACCACAGAAAATAAAGTAGAACCTCAAACGAATAACAATCAGGCCGGCCTTGTGATCACGCAAAGAAAGTCCGATCGTTTGAGAAAATAAAGAAAATCAAACAAGTTTAAATCTTTTCAAAATGAACACATGTATACACAGTGACTTCTCATTTTTGTTTTTCACACTTATTTTTCTTTTTGTCATGAAATACGCTTCAAGATGTTATCCACATGGTCAAGCATTAGTATTTATTGTATATCACAACTGAATACTTTCTGATTTGCCAAGGCTACCAAGCACATCAAACAATGATCCTATGGCCTTTTCATCTACTATATCAATGAGTCAGATACGTAAGCCAATGTACCATCATTTCCCAATAATCAATTTCTCAACATTTTATATATATTTTGCATGTATTCACCTTCACTATATATTTTTCATGTATTCATCTTCTCCCCATAACATGCATTTAATCCCCCTTACTTGCAATTCTCCCCCTTAAAATGAAAAACTCTATTTTTGGATTTTTCATTTTATAAAAGCAAGACTCTATTTTTTACTTTTTCAATTTTCTTCCCCTAAACGACAAAACGAAATGTAAAGAAAGAAAGTTTATTAACCAACACGATACCTTGTAGTTTAAAGTTTCAGAAAACTTTCTGGTTTAAAAAAAATAGCATGAAATTTAAGTTAAGCAGAATTCTCCTCCATCAACAACTTTTTAATCGTTGATAGGTCTTCCAGAAGTACCTGCACACTGGTCAAACTCATCAATTTATAAATGACCTGAAGCAAAGTGCTTCTGGTCGACCAGTGTCCTGATTTTGCTTACAAACCACCTTGGGTTTCCATTGCTGTTTTGTTTTTGTAATTCAGTTTTTGATGAATCAGTCACATGTGACTGTGATGAACAACCCACATTTTGAAATTTTTGAAAAGTTAGAACAAAACGTTTTTGTTTTTGGAAGAAAGTAGGTTGAAATTCATCAAAATCTCTGCCATGTTCATCAAGAAACACAGGTTTGGCAGATTTACCAACAAATGGAATCTTTTGTTTTTGACTTAAAACAGTAGGAAAAGAACTGTAGGATCGTTATTAGTTACGATTAAACTAAAACAAGAACCCTCTACTTGTAAATATAACCCTACGGAATTAAAGTTATACTTCACTTTACTCTAGCAGATGTAGTTCTCTTGTATTAGGTAGTGTTTGATTTGCATAAGTATAGTAACAACGAAGTAAGAAATAATCGGCACTATTTGCATTAACTCAAAGTTACACTATTACAAGGTGATCAAGAACCGTGTGTGAAACTAAGAGCTAACTGTGTTATATATAGTGCAGATGAGATCAATGACAACCATTGATCTCAAACGATCTAATCTAAACCGTTTAATACAAAGTCAAATATAAACTACCAAAAGCATAAACTTCGACAATTGGAATAACTTGCGTGTGATTAGCATCATACTACGTTTGGAGAGCGGCTTGAATAGATTTAGAAGCAAACGAGAAGCTTTTGCAGGATTGGACTTGCTGAAAAGACATCTCAGGAAAAGTCTGGTAGAACTCATTATCTGGTGGATAATCAAGTTCACCCGGAATATTCGCTAGCTGACAAAACTGCTTCTTCCGCTTGAACTGCCAGTTCCGCTTGAAGTTGAGAATTCCGCTTCAACTTCAGTGGGAACTTATCAAAACTGGCTTTCAGACGGAAATCTTCTAAGCGTAATATTCCTTACAATCTCCCCCTAAGCCGATGCTGTCAAATTATTCTTTAACTTCAAAGTTTATCTTCAAAATTTGACTTGTACCAAAAAATTTCCTTCTCCTCAACCTACTTGTCTGAGGTTCTGATGTTGGCATCCAGACTTTGAGAAAGCTCCTTTGAGTTGGTCTTGTTCGCCTTCACATATCTAAATGATTCCCAATCTTTTTCACTCCATTCAGTCTGCACTAAAATGGATTCATGAGCAGTGAAGGTGCCATCGGCTCTGTGCACATAAAACAGCTTCTCCTCTTCTTCCCAAATGATGAATTTGATATCACTAACAGGCTCTTCGACTTCTTCTTCAGCTGAATCATCATCTAAGTTGCTCCTGTAGAGCATTCCACAATTTAGTACTATTGGTTCAATGTGAAGCCTTAACAAGTGCTCAGCTCTTGATGGACTTAGAATTTCTCTGAGTTTCAAAATGATATCAGTCATTTGTAGTGCAGTAAGAAGTGAAGTGGCCTTGTGAGCATTCACCACTTGAGTTATGCCATTTGCCAATTGGAAGAAAAAGTCAAAATTATCTTCATTCACTGTCCACCCAATGATTTTGTTCTTTCTAGGTGGCCCTTTCCTTCTTTTGTTTTGATCTTTCTTCCTTCTGGCATGCATCAACTTCATCTTTTTCATTTTCCTCTCTTCATCAGAATCACTTCCTGATTCTTGCACAGCTGGTGCTTTGCCTTTTACTGGGGATGAAGAGGGGCCAGGTTAGGCTACAATAGGTCTGGCAGGAGGGGTAGGAGCATTGGTGGTGGCTAATGGTTCTCTGATGGTGAGTGGAGGTAAGGAAGTTTGAGGTGGTGGTTTACTGGCTTCTGGTGTGGGACTGGGAGGTGGAGTAGGTGGAAAAGTGTCTGAGAAGTCAATGGTAGGTGAAGGCTTCTTCTTAAAAGGGACAATAGGTGTGAAATTGTCTGTTCTGTATTTTGGGTATGAGGTTTGGGTTGTATATGAAAGAAGGTGGAGGTTGTATATCTGCATCATCAGTAAGCTCAAGTTTGACATTTAAGTTAGATGATGTAACTGAAGTGAATTCTAAGAGTGCAGGCATCACTAGCTTTGGATTCACAGAAGCTATATCTCCTTTGAGCTCATGAAAGATTGAGTCAATTAAGTTGCAAAGCTCCCTGACTTTCAACTGAGCTACCTCTTCTTCTATTTTCAAATTTCTGACAACCAAGACCCGTTTTACCTTCTTCAACAGTAGGTAGTTCTCATCATTCCTTACGAGCTTGGTAGGCATCTGGGAGGCAAATGAGATCATCCTTTGCCTTTCAATATCAGTCATTGCATCCAAATTGTAATCCTTCAGTCTCCAATCAAAGGACCTTTTCTTAGCCTCTCCCAATAAACTTTCAACAACCTTAACTTGTGAATACATATCGAATTCCTCTTGAAGCTCTTTGGCTAGCCTCTCATCTTCAGCTACCCTTCTAGCATATTCAAACATCTTTAACACAGCTTCAGCTTCAGGAGTTTGAACAACCTGCTGAATAGTTTTAGAAGTTTCTGGTTGAACAGGTTCTTCAGCTTGAACTGGGTTTGTACTTCCCATAGCTATTAAGGTTGCAGCTATATCTTCAGCCTCTTTACTTAACTGTTCTTCCGGTTGAACCTCAGGCAGCTGATCAGACCCAAAGATTGAATGACCAGGACCATATGTTGGATCAGGAGAGTTTTCATCTATTAGAATTACTTCCACCTGGGTTTCAGCTTGAACTTCCGGTTGAACTACCAGTTGAGCTTCCGCTTGGACTTTTGGTTGAACTTCCGGTTAAACAATGTTTAGACCTTCAGTCACCACCTGAGGTTGGGTGACTTCAGGTTCTTTATCTGTTAACTCCAAAATCTCTGTTCCTTCTTTTTCACCGATCAGATTTTTATCTCCTCCTTCAGACATAGTAGCACTTTCTTCAATATCAGTTGTTGCCTTGCTGGTGGAAGCAGTGTTCCTCTCCACTTGATCACTGGCTCTTTCAGCCGGAAAGATAACATCTTTCAGTAATCTTGTGATCATATTGATGTGCTCAGGGAGAGCACCCGCAATCAGCATTGAAGATTGTACTAGCTCTGTGAAGTTGGGGTATTCAAATGGAGAATGGCAATCAGTTGACTGCTCTTCACATTTACCCAACTTTCTTCCACTGTGAAGGGCTTAACACCAAGTTTCTTGCAGGCTGTGGCTCTAACTTCAGCTGGTATTCTTTCAGTTTCTTCTATTTCAATTATTGCAGGTGTTGAAGTCATATTCTCCCACAATTTAACAGTATCAGCTTCTCTGTTTGGGTTTGAAGGACCTGCCTCAGCTTCTGTTGGAGCTGCCTTCACCAATGTAGCAACAGTTGCATTCAAGTAATCAACCCATGCTTGAAGATTAAGGTACAAACTTGTCAATTCGGGTAGTGTATAGCTGTCCTCAACTGGCTTTTTACCAGTATCCATGGACAATACCAAGTTATCAATCCGAGATTGATCAACTGTGGTACCCATGGCTTCTTGGCACCTAGGATTCTCTTCAACTGTCCCAACAACCCTTGGTTCCAATGAAGGACCCATGGGTGCTGATTCAGAGAAGATTGTCGCAGATTGGGTCTTATCTATGTTACTACTAGCACTAAGATCCAGTGGGGATGCTTGGGCAGCAGCAACCCGTTCTGCATGAATCTCTTCTTGACTCCTGAGATTCACCTCCGGTGAGGAATGGGGGTTCAGTGTAGCAGGGTCCAGGTCCATCGGAATGTTCTCATGTAATGAGGTGGTGAGTTAATAACACCTTCATTTGGACCAGGAATGGGGGCACTGTCACTCCTAGGTGATAGGGGTTGCAGGGGTGAGAATTGTTCAGATGGGGATTGTACATCCGTTTCTACTGACTCCCCCTCAAGAGAAGGTTCATCCCTAAGGGCATATCCCGATTTTACCAGTTTCCTTTTAGACTTTTTGCCTTGAACGGGGTTTGAAGCTTCAGGTTGGTTGGTGGTACTAGGTGGAGGAGACCTAGTAACCACATTTCTCTGTATCTTGAATATGACAGGAGGGGATACGGAAGAGGAAGTGGCAGTGGTAGTAGTTTTAGTGGAAAATTTCCTCTTTTTGGATCTGTAAATTTGTAGAGTACAGGAAGCTGGGACAGAAGTGGGATCAGGAGCTATTGGGTTGATAGCCCTGTCATCTTGAGCAGGGTGCTCAGTTGCTGTCACAGTTTCTGTTTGAACCTCAGCTTGAGTAGGTTCATCAGGAAACTGCCTTGGAATTGGCAGGGGATGGTCAGTGTCCCTTCCATGAAAGACTGTCTTGTTTAAAGCTAAGTTTGAAAAGGTTTTCTCATTTAGGTGTTTGGGTTGCAAGATTGTACCACCGAAAACAATTTGGGGGTATTCCTCCCTGAGAATACATGTTAAAAACCTGGGATACAAATAGACATAGTCTGGTGAAAGGTTTGTTTTTAGACCCTTAAAATTTAATTTAGAGAAGTTGAAATTTTGACCTTTGACCACAGCATAGAACGCTGAGGCCTGTTTACTAGCAAGTTCATCAAACCCGCCTTTCTTGGGAGTCAGGCAAACCAAAAGGGTGTGGGCTAAGAATCTCCACTTGTAAGGCAATTTCCCCTTCTTTATGGTTTTGCTTCCCATTGAACCGCCATAGCCAATATCTCTAAAAAGATTTAGATACACCGATGAGTCAACAAACACATACACGTCTTCATCCCTTAGTTTTAACACCTTTCGAATCTTGGCTTCATCAATTTCCACTATTTTGCCGTGAACTGTGGACACAATCTTTTCACTACCACCATCGTTCTCGGCAACCCTAGCAATTGACTAGAACTCCTCCATGATTTCTTCAAAGATTACCGCTTCAACTGTCAGCGCATAAAGAAGATGACAGTTCTTGAGGAAGTTTATCATACCATTGTAGATGTTGGTCTTGATGGGTTCTTCGAGATAAGCCACCAGGTTATGTTCCACGGGGAACCTTGAGTCACTGGCAGGCTTCTTGCCACTAGAACTCGCCTTAGGAGCCATTTTTTATTGCAGGTTTGAGAGAGTTGACGGTTATTTGGAAGTTACGGAGAGGGTTTGGGAGAAATTTTGGTAGTAGTTTCTGAGTGGGGTTTGAGAGAAATGGGAAACTGACGATAAATTAGGGCTTTTACCTTTTTCGTCGATGACGTGGAGGAGAGAGGTTTTAAACTGTCGATTCAGTAACTGATGTGACTGGTGCTTTATGGGTTATACGGTACAACTTGGTAAAGCATGTCATTATCCAAAAAAATTTTTACTGAAACCTTGGACATTTAATGGTAAAAAACTCAATAGGTAATTAAATGTGTATCCGCATAAAAAGTTGTGTCTTCGGGGTAATTTAATGAAAAGTATTCTTTTGACTTGTTGATCCGGAAGTTCAGGCGGAACCCATTTTCTCTTTTATTTTAAAAACCAAATTTCTTCCGTTTGAACTTCAAGCGGAAGATTTTTCCGCTTGGAAGAATTGTTTTCAAAAACTTTTCCCATATAATTTACAAAGCATTTTTCTGGTTGAAGTTCACCCGGAGATTTTCAAAGGTTTTCTTTTTTGGGGTTGAACTGGAACATGAACCGGAACATGAACCGGAAAACCAAAACACATGAGTTTTTTAAAATTTGTGCTAATCGTTCCTAGTTTAGCAGCAGTTACTGACTATGAACTGAAATGTATTCTAATTAACACAAGAAAATTTCAATTTTCTTTTCTTTTTGTATCAAGAGAC
>JBCNJP010005949.1:0-42165 GCA_039602395.1 Deinandra increscens subsp. villosa
AACCCTTCTTTCACGAATTGTAACCTGCACAAAACACCTCCGAAAGTGCTAAAAGCTGAAAATCACCAGAAAACTCAAATCGTTAGTACTCAAAACCTTGAATCTGATATCGCGAGAGCCTCGAAACTTGCGTTTCTTGGCTCTGATACCAATTGTAAGGATCAAATAAACCCTCACGCGATATCTGAACTAGTGAAACCGTGCGGAATCCGGTTTAACCAGTTGATTCAAGAAAAACAGTAAAAGGGTTATAATCGAAAAGTATTAGAAAGCAATTAAAGACAAACCGATTGAAAGAACACTTGTATTGAACACCGATTACTGCTTACACCTTGATCGAATTCTCTATAGAGAATTCGATGATCACCTTGCACACCTTCACCACTCGAAAAGACTAGCAACCCTAACACATTCTAGGAAGGGACTATTTATAGTAGAGATTGACTTGGTAAACAAGTCAATCTCTTTACAATTTCGAAAACCCCTAGGCCCACCTTACAAAATCGGACCAAACCCCTATACTAACTAGCCCAATTACATATTAAAACTAGCCCAACACAACTAAACAAGCCCAAAATAATCTAATGCAAAAGCCTCAAAATCCAGGTCTTTACAGAAGGTTAGTTCTCCCATGGAGCTCATTTCAAATTTAGACTGCATCAAAGTTTCAAACTCTTTGCACAAAGCAGTGTTAGACGAACCAAAAATAATATCATCTACATAAATTTGAACCATCATCATATGCTTACCAACACATTTGACAAAGAGAGTTTTGTCAATTGCACCTCTCCTGTAGCCATTCTTTAGAAGATAGTTAGAAAGAGTTTCATACCATGTTCTAGGAGCTTGTTTGAGGCCATACAGGGCTTTGATCAGCTTGCATACCCTATTTGGATGATAAGGGTCCTGAAAACGAGGAGGTTGTTTGACGAAAACTTCTTGTTCTAGTAGGCCATACAGGAAAGCACTTTTGACATCCATCTGAAATACTTGAAAGTTTTTAAAGGCAGCATAAGCTAGAAAGATTCTGATTGCTTAATCTAGCTACAGGTGCAAACACTTCATCATAATCTATGCCTTCTTCCTGAGCATAGCCTTGCACAACCAGTCGTGCTTTGTTTTTGTTTCTTGTTTCTGAATACCCACTTTATACCAATTAGTTCTGCTCCATCAGGCAGTTCTACCAATTCCCAAACTTTCTGCTTGTTGATTTGAAATACTTCTTCTTGCATTGCCTCTACCCAGCTGCTATCTTCCAAACCTTCAGCTACTTTCTTAGGTACTTCTTGAGACAAAAATGCAGCATGCAAACAAATGTTTGCATCAGCAGATTTACTTCTTGTCAACACTAGTGCTTTCACATCTCCAATAAAATTCTCCAAAGGGTGATTCTTGTTGATTCTTCTGTCTATGAGCATAGGGAACTCATGGCTTCTTCCATTTGATGGTATGTTGAACCTAGGAAGTAAGTGATCAAGCTCAACATTTCCAAGGTGTGACACAGGATCTAAAACTCTAACTGATTCATGAGAATTTGTGTCTAAATTGTAGGTCAGATGCTCTAAATTAAGCTCATTTGATGTGCTATCATTTGAATTTTCAGCTTCATTTGACCCTGACTCAGTATTTTCTTCCGTTTCTGAAATTGAGTTTTCCGGTTGAACTTGAACAGGAGAAACTGGTTCCGCTTGAACTTCAACCAGAACTATTTCTTCTTCAATTTGAATTATTTCAGTTAGTTTCTCTTCATTGCCTGGAAAGATAGGTTGAGTGCTCATTGAAGAGAAGAAGATTGGCTTCTTGGTCATAGCTTGATTCCTCTTCCAATGCTCATCAGCCGACCTATAAAAATTTTGTTCCTACACTAAAGAGCTCATAGGCTTATCAACATTTATGTTGAAAGCAGCGGTTAGTGCATCAATATCAAATAACCAACTGGGCTGAGACTCAAAATTGTTAGGATATTTTTCATTGAAAGACACATTTATAGTTTCCTCAACAATTTTGGTTCTCTTGTTGTATACTCTTTATGCTTTTGACACACCAGAATACCCAACAAAATAACATTCATCTGCCTTTTCTGCAAATTTAGGCAATAGCTCATTAGTTAGTAATATTGTAACAGGACAACTAAATGGCTTAAAGAAATAGATATTTGGCTTTCTTTTTCTCCAAAGCTCATAAGGTGTCTTATTCTTGCCTTTGACAATTAAAATCAAGTTTTGGACATAACAGGCAGTGTTCACTGCTTCTGTCCAAAATATCACAGGGAGCTTGGAGTCTGCTAACATAGACCTAGCAGCTTCAATCAATGTCCTATTTCTCCTTTCAGCAACACCATTTTGCTGTGGAGTTCTAGGAGAACTAAATTGTCTCACAATTCTCTTTTCCTCACAAAATGAATTCGAGACATGATTTTTGAATTTGGTGCCATTGTCACATCTGATTGTTTTGACTTTAAGGCTGGATTGATTTTCTAAATTGATCACAAGTGTTTTCAACAATTTAGCAGTTTCATCTTTTGTTTTAAGAAAGAAAACCCAAGTATATCTAGAAAAATCATCAATAATTACAAAACAGTTTGACCTTTTCCCCAAACTCATTACTCTAGTTGGACCAAAAAGATCCATGTGCAATAGCTCTAGAGGTTTTGAAATAGAAGATTCAACTTTTGGCTTAAATGAGGTTCTGTGTTGCTTGCCCTTGAGACAAGGTACACAGTTTTCAGAACATGCAAAATGCTTGTTAGGAAGACCCTTAACCAAGCCAAGATTTACAATTATGTTCATGTTTTTGTAATTCACATGACCTAACCTCCTATGCCACAAATCAGACTCGTCAACAGAGGCTTTGGATATAAAACAAGCAGTGCCACAAGAAGGTGTAGCAACTGTACATATCCAAAATGTATAGTCCATCTTTCCTAGGTGCCTTAAGCATAATTAATTCATCAGGAATTTTGACACTAGGTTTGAGAACTATAACCTCTCTCTCATTAAACATTAAATTCAAATTCTTGTCACACATTTGTGAGACACTGAGTAAATTGAAGTTTAATGTATCAACAAAATTGACTTTATGAATTTTTATTAGTCCATTGCTCACATCTCCTTGTGTTGAGATATGTCCTTTAGTGCTTCCAAAGGAAACTGGTCCTCCATTTATTCTTTTTGTGTTTCCTAGTATGTGCTTATTCCCTGTCATATGGCAAGTGCATCCACTGTCGACTACCCATAGGCTATTATGGCCTTTATTTTGCACCTGCACATATCAGAATTGATCAGTTTCTATAGGGAACCCAAGCCTGTGTGGTCTTGGGTCTGCCATAAGCATCATTATACTTGTACTCCTTGAGTACTAAAGTATTCACAATTGGAGCTTCAGTCAGCAGATCATCATTGTCAAAACTTAAGTTCTCATACTGAGTACTTGTTTGACTAAATCTTTCTCATTTGGTGTTTTTCCTTTCAGTAATTTTTCTTTCCCTATATTCCTTATTTTCTTAGTTTTTTCATTTCCTTGATTAACCAACTTAGTTCTTTCAGGTGATTTCGAAAATATTTGAGGAAAGTATTTGTTTTGGCTTGAACTCTCCCCCTGAACTGGAACAGTGTGACTTCCACTTGAACTAGTAGCAAATTCAATTTCAGGTTGGTTGGACTTTTTGCTTCTTGAATTTTTTTTTCTAGAGGTGATCTTTCCTCTAGAGGGATTTCGTCTCCCTTGAGCTTCAAAATGCTCAAACCCATCAGCAAAGTGTACATGTGGTCTCTGCTTTGGAGCAGTACCTGATCTGGGTTGAATTTTGTTTTCTAGTTGAACTTGAGTTCGAGCGGAAGAATGTTCCTTTTGAACTTCAGCCGGAAAACGATTTTGCCTTAAAACAGAAAAACTTCCATTTCTTTCGTTACCAATTAAAACCCTGTTGGATTCAGATCTAAAATGCTTCATTGTATGGCTTTTCACAGGTGAAATTCTTCCTGTAAGTTTCTTTTGAAAATCAGCCTTTGGTTTTAGAACAGGTTTTGGTTTCAAAAATGGTTTGACTTTACTTAGTGGGTTGAACTTGTTGGATTTAGGTGTCCAGACCCGACTAAATCAAGTACCCGACCCGGTCAAGACCCGTAAGAGTTACACCGGAGGCAACGGGTTTTAAAGTCCGCTTACTTTTATAACCGGCAAATTCGCAGAAGAATTAATTATTTGTTTATTAAATGGTTTAATAGATAAATAATTAATTATCATTAATCATTAAGATTAATTAAGCGACAAAAGACATTAAATATCATTTACGTCTTAAACGACGATTGACGAATTAGTATTTGACTAATATTCATTAAGTCTCGGCAAGCGACAATAATTTAAGGGATTAAATGTTAATCTCACAAATTGAGTGGTTCGATTAAGGATTAAATAAAATCGAGGGACTAATCGGAAACTTAATCAGTTATAAATATAACTGATTAAGAGAGGCGAAACCCTAATCATCCTAGAGAGAATTTTCGGCCTCCCTTTCTCCTCCCTCTCTCGAATCCGACGCCGACGGCATCCACGCCGCCGCCGCCATCCCTTGTTCTCCAACAGTCCGTTCGTGAGAACTCTAATCCTACACCACCGATGTGCCGCCTCCCGGAGTCCACCACCGCCGCTGCCACGTTGTTCCCGCCGCCGTTGCAAAGCCACCGCAGCGCGCCATCCTTCCTCGCCGCCGCCGTAGCCGCACCGCCACCACAGCCCCTCACCGAGCCTCCGCAGCGAGTCGCGGCCACAGCCACCGCCGCCCGTCGCACCTCGCCGCCGCCCCGCCGGCCGCCACCATCCTCGCCGTCGCCGGTCCTACCGCCGACATACCCCGTCGCGAACCACCACCGTGTGGTGTGTTCGCTCGTCGTCCGCAAACCCTAGTTCACACCCAATCCAACGTACGAGATTTTCTCGGTGCCTGATTCACCGCGTGGTAAATCCGTATCCGCGAGGAAAGTCAGATTCGTCAGAAGAATCACACCCTGCGAAACCCTAGCGTCACCCGTTGACTTCCGGTGTCTCAAGCGTTTGTTTGAATCACCGCTCAGGTATATCTAAACTTGTTATTAGTTTAGATTTAATCGTTTATATATTTATGATTGTGTCACGTTTTGTTTAACGCGTTTTTGGTGTTTGCGCGTTTGGTGATTGTCGAATCCTGTTGTTTTGGTTTACGTTAATTAACTGGTTTTCGCGTTAGTAAATTAAAACGTTTTCGCTGCGTATTAAATTAAATGTTAATTTAATTATTTAAAATTAATTTACTCGGTAATTGATTAAATAAATATTTAGCATAAATAGTTATTTCCAAATAAATAAATAAAAAATTGCTATTACCGAGACCCGAATGCCACTGTCGTAACCCAACAGTGGTATCAGAGCCTTGATCACCACACGCAAACCCAAACCGGTCGTTTTAAACCGGTGTGCTTTCCAGAACTGGGGTTCTGAACCCGAAAGTCGCGAAATTGAATGAATCGCTTTTTAAATATGTTTAGTCGATTTGGATCCACTAAACATAATCCGATTCAATATAATTTATTGAATTATCTTTCGTGCATATTCGGCCCAACCCCATTTAATTTTGTCATGGATTCGTTATGGTTTGGCCCATTAGGCCCATGTTGTTTTGTTTTGGATTGGCCCAATTTTACTGGGTTCAAAGTTGTAATTATTTAAAATAGAATAGTTTTATTTTAATTTGTTATCGCTCACCTTCGCCTGGACGAACAAGACGAGCTTGATACAAGGACCCATTTGAGATTATCCCTTTATGGGATTTTCGAAAATGGCTAGAAGTCAAAACGAAACCGACGTCTCCCGATGACTCGCATGAGCTTGTTGAAGCCAGTGGGAGCAACTAAGTCGATCAGGGAGTTTTCTGTTCTCGTGGTTGATTTACTTTTATGTCCCTTGCCCTTATTTTATATTGTCATAGGCTCTGACAATATCGAAGCCCCTGCATGGCCGGATATGTACATGTGTGTTTGCTTGTTTTGGTTGCTTGTCTTAATTTGATTAACGCGCCAACTAAAATCCAAAATTAGTTTTATCGATATAAAACTAATTTTTCAATCGATTAAATAAAAGTCCTAATTTTATTACGACTTCATAAAATTTATTAACCAATTTAATTTGACATTAAATTCGAATTTTTCGATAAAGTAATCGAACATTAATAAAATTGGTTATCGTCTTGCGACACATAGATCATTAATACTTAGGTTATTTAAATGATCGTCCCGAGTGAGATAGGATTCATAAAATCTGTCGTCACATTAAATTGACCTAATAATCCTATCTGGTAAGCCTAAAACCCGTAGTCCATGCTGTAGAAGCATATTCCTATGCTAACGTTGTGTCTCGTGTATTGTATCTAGACAAGAGCGTATGTGTGAGTTAGTGGCTTCATGCTGAGGTGGTCGGACCAAACGGTCCGCAGGCCATTTGGTACGGGCGTACCATTTGGTACGCTAGTGGTCCGCCAGCAGCATGTTAGTGACTATAAATAGTTTGTGTTAGAGAGAGCTAGTAAGAACTTCTGTCATTCTCTACATCTTAACTGTGTGTAAACTGAGTGTGTTTCTCTCTCTACATTGTAACTCTTTGTGAATCAATAAAGCAAAGCTTTATTTACCTTCTTGTTGCTATCCGATTACCGAATCATGCAGTAGTAAGATCGTATCGTGGTTCTACAAGTGGTATCAGAGCATTTGGTTGCTCTACTGCTGTGATTTTGGCAATTGTTCAAAGGTTGGACATTTTGCTCGTGAGTGTTCTCAGTCATCCTCTGATAAAGTTAGATCTGATAAGCATGAAACAATAGCTATGGTGGCTCAAGTTCAAGCAGAAAGAGAGTTTGATGAATGGTCAAAACAATTTGACAAACCATCTATTGCTTTGACTGCTATTCAAGATACTTGTGCCGAATCAGATGAATTTTGTTTTATCAACGGTCAATCTGTGGCGTTAATGGCAAATGTTGAAGTTGAATCAAGTGAGTATACTTCTGAGATCACTACAGCTGAAACAAGTGATTCTGAAGTTAGTGGGTATGAGTCAACTTGTGAATTTTGTGCTGAAAAGGATAGAAAAATTCGTGAATTGGTTCAAGAAAAGGAAGGGTTAATGGTTGAGAGAACGCTGAAGGAAACAAAATTAGAAAGTTTCAAGAAGAAAGTTGAAAATTCTGATAAGATTTGCAAGATAAATGAGAAATTAATCGCTGAAAAGAATGTTTTGAAGGAAGAGTTGATGGCAGTTCAAGATAAATTGAATAAGTTCATTAGTGCCGATAAAGAACAAATTTTGAAGTTGCAAAGTGAGAATGAAGAGTTGGTTAAAAATGTTGAGAAATGGGAAAGTGAAGCAAAAGATGCGATTAATGATTTTGATAATTTGTTTGAGAAATCAACCGCAAGAGTAGATTCGCTGAAGAAAGCTTATGATGATCTCAAGAAAGAGTTTGATGAAATTACTGCTAAGGAAAATGATCGTCAAATGGAACATTCAATATTACTTGATAAAGTCACAACTTTGACACATGACAATCAGTTGTTGAAACGAAATATTGAGATTCATGAAGGCCGTGTCAAGAAAATTACTCAGGAAGTTTATGATGCCCACGATCAAATGAGACAAACGAAATTTTTGTCAAATCAAGCTTCAGAGAAATTGATTGCATCGGAAAGGGCATTGGGTGACGCTCTAAGGAAAATATCTGATTTAAATGTTGAGATTCTGGATCTGAAACGTCAATTGCACAATTTGAAGAATTCACATTCTTTTACCAGTTACTTATGCAAAGACGAGAATTTCAAAAAGGTTTTTGGAAGCGAGGAGTATAATCAGATTCCGCATCTAGTTATTGAATCTGATGCTCTTGCTGATATTCAAGTTTCTGGCATAACTGATGATTATTCTGAATTTGAAAATAAGAAGTCTGAATTGAAGAAATCACAAAAATCAAAGATGAAAGAGGTGAGTTTGGTTGATACATTCCCAACAAAGTTTGTTTCGGGTGGTTTTATTTCAGAAAAGGGAGTTGTTATTGTTGGAAAAGAAGTGGAGAAGGATGGAAAGCAGTTGCATGAAGAAAAGTTTGCTTCTAAGCTAGTTGAAGCTAACAAACTAAAGGATATTAAAGCTTCTTTTAATCAAGCTGCTAAAGCGGGTCCTTCATGTTCTGAAGTCGATTTAACTATGCTACCAGGTTACAAACGTTATGGTTTGGGTAGTGAAGGTAAGAAGGTTGCAAAGAATATCAAGAAAAATATGCCCAAGAAAGCTCTAAAAGTAAAGAAAGACACAAGCTTGGAACAACTTTATTATTTGGCTCAAGTCTTCATGTCTACAATGGAAAAGGGGTTCGGAGGAAAGATCCAAAAGAAGGCTTCATCTACAAGCTCTTCTGGTGAAGTTCAAACAGTGAAAGTTTCATCATCATCTGGATCAAATTCCACACCTCGGAGCCCTACATCAAAATCGGTACATTCTAACCGATTTCAAATTTTTGATGATATTTCTGAGCCCTATGAGAGGTGTTCATCAGTTCAGGACAAATCACATTCTCAAAGATCTTATCGTTTGTGCTATCAGTGTCGTCGAAAGGGACACGTGGTAAAGGATTGTCCTGAAACTGGTAAAAGATCATTTTCAAACAAATCTGCTACATTTATCGATGAATCAGGCAGAATTTTTACTGAGTCAACACCATTCAAATCAAAATCTAAAACGAAACAATTTTTCAAATTTGATTTAAGTGTTGGTGGTTTATCATGTGATGATGACTCAGTTAAAAATAGAAAAAAGTAAAAATGCAGTGGCGACCTAAGATGGTCAGCAAAGCTGCACCTGATTTTGTAGAAGACACTGGTCGACCAGAAGCTGTGTGCTTCGGGTCATTTGAGTACTAATCTTTATTACCA
The DNA here is from genome assembly GCA_039602395.1 of Deinandra increscens subsp. villosa. Classification (NCBI taxonomy): domain Eukaryota; kingdom Viridiplantae; phylum Streptophyta; class Magnoliopsida; order Asterales; family Asteraceae; genus Deinandra; species Deinandra increscens. The sequence continues at coordinate 8,952 of JBCNJP010005949.1, forward strand.
GTGTGCAGGTATTCCTAGAAGACCCGTTGGTGATTGCAAAGTTGCTGATGGAGGAGTATTCTGCGTTCTTAACTTAAATTAAATGATTCATTTTTCAAAACTGAAAGATTTTCTAAAAGCTTAACCTGAAAAGGTATCAGTATCGATTGGTCAATTTTCTTTAATGCATTTTGTTTGTAGTTTAGGGGGAGAAAATTTAAAAACCAAAAATAGTGTGTTTGTGTTTTTGTTAAAATGAAAATCCAAAAATAGAGTTTTCATTTTAAGGGGAGAAAATGGAAAAATACAAAAACATTGAAAAACAGAAAAAATACAAAAACATTAAAAAATGAGAAATTGTATCCGACATGTTTGGGAAATAATGGTACATTGGCTTACGTGTCTGGCTCATGGATAAACTAGATGAAAAAGCCATAAGATCATTGTTCGATGTGCTTGGTAGACTCGGCATTAAATCAGAAAGTGTTCAGATGTGATAAACACATTAAATACTAATGCTTGACCAAGTGGATAACATCTTGATGCATGTCTCATGATATATCAAGAAAAGATATGTGAAAAAGAAAATGAGAAGTCACTGTGTATACATGTGTTCATTTTGCAAAGATTTAAACTTGTTTGATTTTCTTTATTTTGTCAAACGATCGGACTTTCTTTGCGTATCGAAAGATCGACCTGATTGTTGTTCGTTTGACGTTCTGCTTTATTTTCTTTGGTGTTTCGTATAACTCATCGGACTTTCTCTGCGTGTACGGGAGTACCGACCTGATTGTTGTTGGGTTATACAATTTCAACTTTTTTTATTTTCTTATTTTGTTAAATCCGAGGCCTTATCTACGTATCGAAAGATCGACCTTAAGGTAGACGATTTAACGTTCTTATTTCTTTTTGCATGGAACACAGTTGACTGAATCATGAATACAATCATTATGTGATTAAATCACAAATGAAATCACAAAGTGTGATATAAAAAGCAAAAACATATCTGAGTATGTCTGATAGTGTGGGGTACACTGGTCAAATCAAACCTAATCAATTCAATAACATATCCTGATGTTATGAGTATGATTGTGCCTGAGTTTAAGATCGACAAATTATACTAGTAATCGACATGACTTGTGTGCTGAAGTAATTGAAATTGAAGTGTTGTTCAGCATGTTATGTCCAATATGATCCCAAGTTGTGATCTTTCTCACAAAAGAAAAAAATAGTGTCTGATTCTGTATTGCATTTATGTTTCATATCTGAAAAATTCAAAAAGATTTTAGATGTGTTTTAGCATAAACTTAGAAAAATCCAAAAAGATTTTCGGTGTGTTTTAATATAAAGTTTCAAAAAGCCAAAAAGATTTTATTTCTTATTTGTTTTCGACCGATCGATACATGATACAAAATTTAAAAATTCAAAACTATATCTTGGATTCTCGAAGAGAAGTTTTGCGCCAAGATTAAATTATTTTTTTATAAAAGAAAAGAAGGCTACGTTTCTGTCTTCTGAAATTGTAGGTTATCTGTGTGACAAGACTCAAGCATGGTGAAAGGGGGAGTATGTTATATCTTTCACAAGTGGATCTTGAAGTTCAAAGATTTTTCAAGATTGATCCAGCCATGCAAGCTCTAATTCTGACAAGATTTCAAGTTGAAGATCAGACGCAAAAATGCTGAAGATTAAAGACTGAAGTTTTGTTAGATAGATAGATAGCTAGATACAATACACATTAAGGGGGAGTCTGTAGAAACATATACCTATGCTAACGTTGTGTCTCGTGTATTGTATCTAGACAAGAGCGTCTGTGTGAGTTAGTGGCTTCATGCTGAGGTGGCCGGACCAAACGGTCCGCAGGCCATTTGGTACGGGCGTAACATTTGGTACGCTAGTGGTCCGCCAGCATCATGTTAGTGACTATAAATAGTTCGTGTTAGAGAGAGCTAGTAAGAACTTCTGTCATTCTCTACATCTTAACTGTGTGTAAACTGAGTGTGTTTCTCTCTCTACATTGTAACTCTTTGTGAATCAATAAAGCAAAGCTTTATTTACCTTCTTGTTGCTATCCGATTACCGAATCATGCAGTAGTAAGATCGTATCGTGGTTCTACACATGCCATCCTATGTCAAGTCTAACTTGGAACATATTGACCGATACGTCCGTGTTGGAGTATTTCAACACCGCACGTGGTGTTTAGGGTATCTTCCAAGGTGAGCGCATTGGAGTATTTCAACACCGTACGCACACGCTGACCACTTAGGACAACTACTATTTTCTTTACACACACCTTTGGTATTGGAGTATTTCAACACCGTACCCCTGGTCGGCTTGTAGACAGAATGGGCATAGATGGGGCTAAACGTTTTTCGTTGATCCGTTCGCGAAAGCCTCATAACGGGAGTTGTGACAGTTAACTCACAAGTGACAATCGTTGTCCGTTTAGCTACTTAGAAATTTTGAAAGCACTTTACGTTGTCTGGAGAAATTGTCTAACTAACTGAATTCCCAATTCCTATTCAAGATTAGCTTGCCATCCTTGAATACGAATCAAACATTGAAACACTAAAACATTTGCCTATTTGTTTCAGATGGCTAACCGCGCAAACCAAGAGATTTTCCATCTCAAGTCTCTCCTTGAGAAGGAGAAACTTAATGGCGCCAACTTCCTTGATTGGGAAAGGAATCTGAAAATTGTCCTGAAAATGGCTAACATGGAAAACGTGTTAGAGGCTGAGGTTCCCGAGGAACCTGAAGCTGACACGGCCGCGGCGCGAAACGCCCATAACACTGAATTACGTCATCCCCGCCGAAATGGCGACTGACCTGATTCTTCACTCACTGTCCAGTGCCTTCACCCCTTTCCGGGTAAACTTTAACATGCATAGCATGGTAAAGACAGTGACTGAACTTCACGGTATGCTTAAGACCGCTGAAGTTAATTTTGTTAACGGTAAGGCACCCGATGTACTCGCGATCCGATCAGGAGACGTCAAGAAGCCCGAGGTGAAGAAGGGTAGGCGTGGGAACAAGAAGAAAGGCAAGGCAGCTGTTACCAGAGGGTCTGGAAGCTCCCAAAAGGGCAAGCCTAAGGCAACCAAGGCACCGGCGCCTGAACAGCGCGAGTGTTTTGAATGCCACAAGATGGGGCACTGGAAAAGGAACTGCCCAGAGTATCTTGCCAAGGTGAAAAGCGGAAAAGCCCAGCCGGGTAATTCCTCAGGTATACACATAAGTTCATGTTGTATGATGCTTCACTTATTCCTATAAAATATATGTTTGACATACTTTACATTTTGTAGGTGCATGAAGCTGAAAGGAAGCAAACCAAGATGACACTGAGCTACTCTGTGATTTTCGCACCTAGATAAAGTTCATGTCATGAGTTTTCGGTTCAAAACAATTCTTGGTGATTTTAAAACAACTTTTTTTGTTTGGTTTCCCTGGCTGTTTTCCAGGATGAACAAATTGTTTCCTCTGGATTTTGATTATGACATGTTTTGACAATGGTTGATTTTCGAAACATACATGATTGGTTTTAATCTACTTTGAATTTGATTCAACCTTTTGTTAGATTAAATTCAAAATCCCATAACAACATACCTTCTAGCCTGGTGCACTTGATTTGATCAAGGCTAGCTTAAATGCGACATGATACCCTTTTTAGTTATCATATCCCATCAAAGCTATAATGCCTTAAGCGTATATCATAATTATTACGAGACAACGCACGACGCAACAATAGTTCGTGAAGTCCCATGACTTTGAACCATCTGACGTCAAGAATATTAAATCAAGACGAACCAATTGAAGATCTCCTTTTCGATCTACAACCTTATGAACAAATCAATCCTTTGCTTCAAGCAGACGTTTGCTCATATAAGTTCGATTCACCAGCCAAATTACTACAGGAGTAATCACCTGATGATTACAACGTTGTAGAATGGTCACACCAATTCTAGTGCACATTACCATTACAAATAAATGTGCATACCTACACACATCTTGGAAGTCTTAGACTACACTTTTTGTACTCACCTGTGTTTTGAATCCGACATGCACTAAAAGGTTTAGTACAACGTTTCACTGTTTCATCTAGAAACCAATAAACACAAGACTGGTGACTTGCCACAACAAAAGCCCTTGACTTTCTGTAACCATAACGCCCATTCACACATCACTTGCGTAACTAACTTCCAATCCCAAGACCAGCATCTTGTGAAGATGGAATTTAGTAATTACATGTCCAAACCTATATCTTTAAATATCTAGAGAAAGGTGATTCTGATAAATCACTGGATCATGTAATGCAACTCTCATATCTAAACGAGAAGAGCAGACCAATAATGTTTCACCAACAATGGATTGTTGCTTAACGAAACATAGTGACATTCTGATTAGAGTTTGTATGTTAACCTTACCTGAATAAGGGAAACATCCTCTAATGTCGGACCCGAGAATCCGATAGAGTAAATCATCATCTCGATCATCACGAGACACTTTCAAACAATCATAGATGTAGGACCGTTGATTACTCAGAGAAAATAATCAGAACAAGAACTCTTTACTTGTGGATCACAACCATGCGGAATAAAGTTGTATCACACTTGTTTTTACTTAAGATTTGTTTTACTTATACTTGTAGTTTGATTATGTTGATTGCATAAACTAGTGAGCACAAGATAATAAATTTCTCGGTACTATTTGCATTAACTCAAGTTCAAACTGTTACAAGTGTAAGCACTGAATCTGGTACTTGTGAATGAACTAGCTAACAACTATATATAGTACTAAGGAGATCAACCACAGTCGTTAATCTCATACGGGCTAATCTAACCGTACATGAAAGTCAAACAATAAACTTACTAAAAGAACATTAGTAAACATACATAAGAGGAAATGTGCAAAATGCAATTATCTATAAGTAGGAGACGGCTAGGATCTGAATCTTGAGAAGAAAAGTAGTTGCAGGCCTGATTTCTGCAAAAAAGGAACTTTCAGTACTTTTCCGGTTGAACTCTTTATACTGTTGGATAAAAGAGTTCACCCGGAAATGTTCTCCGCTTGAGCTTTTTCGGTTGACAAGTCTTCCGCTTGAGTGTTTTCCGTTTGAGCAAATCTTCAACCGTAAATCTTCATCTTGAACCGGTTGACTCAGATTTTCATTTCCTTACAATCTCCCCCTAAGATGATGCTGCCAAAACTTATCCTCCATATGTTGTTCTTCAAAAATTGACTATCTCCAAGAGCTTTACTCTTTTGGAGATGGCGGCCTTTCAAATTGAATTTTTGTTTTGTTCAACTCTCTCATAATCCTCCTAGTCTGAAAATTTCTGGTTGAGAGATGAGGTCTTTTTGCAATAGACTTCTTTCTTCCAGGTGAAGCACCAGTGGTAGGATTAGCAGATGATTCATCAGTTTCAATTGGGACTTTACTTTTCCCTTTATCTGCTTAAGAGGGACTTTGAACAAAACTGGTTGCGGCTTGCTCAGTGGATTCAGAAGGTATTATTGGTGATATGGTGGGTGGTTTCATGGCTTGTGATGGTGGAGCTGAAGGTGAGGTGTTTTTAGGTGGGGAGGAAGGTTGATTGTATATCCAAACAGGTGCACAGGGTTTAGGCTTTGCAGGGGCAATGTCAGTCCAATTATCTACCCTCCACTTTGGTGACATAAATCTGGGTTTGGTAGGTCTGGATCCCCTGGGCCTTGGGCTCATTCCCCTGGGTCTATAGGACTGGAATTTGGATGACGGTGTGGGAATATGAAAGGCTGGGTGCTTAAGTCTTTCCAACAGATTAGTAGGAAGAGACTCAGCAAGTAGATCAGAAGGGTGAAATGGTTCAGGCTTAATGTATGTAGATGAGGGATTACCTGTGACTGTCTCAGATGGCAAAGGCATTTGGAGACTTGGAATCACAGCAAACTCTGCTCCTTTGACTTGTTTGAGCAGCTCATCTACAATTTTGCATATGTCTTTGGCCTTCATCTTCTCTACTTCAACAGTAGGCTTGAGACATCTGATGATAGCACATCTCTTGATCCTTTCCATTAGCTCCAGGTTGTCTATGATTTTATTCAAGACAGTTGGCATTCTGGAAGCAATGTTGATCAGCCTATTTTTCTCTTGTTCACTCAGCTTAGGAAGGTCATATATCTGCATTCTCCATTCAATGGACCTTTTCCTAGCTTCATCCACCATTCCTTCAACCACAAAGTCATTTGAGAGAAGATCCAGATCTGCCATAAACTGTTTGTGTTGCAAGTTTGACTTGGCAGCTTCTGATCTCATCCTGGCTTGATCATCTTCCCAGTTATGAACGAATTGCTCTTCATTTAGGTTATCCATAGTCAGTTGTTCTTCTGACTGGTCAGAATCAACCATAGTCTCTAGTACTCTTGGTTGAGGAGTTATGCAATCTTCACTCTCCTTCAGCTTGATCATCCTCCTTGGTTTGGTTTGTTTCTTTCTTTTGTAGTTCAGTGGAGGCTCTGAATCAGGGGTGGAGTGCATTTGGATCAAAGTTTCAGCTATCTCAGCTTCAGTTGAGTTTTCCGGTTGAGACTCTTCCGGTTGAGATTTTTGTAGAAGCATATTCCTATGCTAGCGTGTGTCTCGTGTATTGTATCTAATCTAGAGCATCTGTGTGAGTAATATAGTCACTGTCCGTATCATATGCACCGCCGGACCAGATGGTCCGGGCGGATCAGATGGTCCGCAGGTGGTATGCTGGCCTGTTACTAAGTGACTATAAATAGCTTGTTAGAGAGAGTGTCTAGTAGTTCTTTCAGTTTTCTATCTCTTAACTGTGTGTAGCAGAAGGTGTAATCTCTTTCTAGCTTGTAACCTCTAAGTGATTCAATAAAGCAAAGCTTTATTTACCTTCTCGTTGCTATTCGATTACCAAATCATGCTGTAGTAAGATCATCTCGTGGTTCTACAAGTGGTATCAGAGCATTCCAGGTTGCTCTACTGTTGTGATTTGGTAAGTTTTCTAATTCTAGAGAGAGAAAGTTTGGGTGTTTCATCATTCTTCATCAAAATCTTCCAATTTCGAGTGTTTCTGTGATGAAAAATGATTTCTGAGTGTTTCTGGAGTGTTTTCGCATCTATTTGAACCAAATTTCCGATCGAAAACGTCGAATTCGCGAAAATCAATCGAATTTAGTTCGAACCGCGTCTGGTCAGCTCGAAGATCAATTGGTCCGCAACTGGTCCGCTCCGGCAATCTTCATCAGTCTGATCCGCGGCAGTTACAGCGTACCAGTGTGATCCGCTGAAAAATCTGGTCCGCCGTACCAGTTTTGGTCCGCCGTACCAATATCTGATCCGCCGAAGATATCTGGTCCGCTGGAACATATTTGGTCCGTTGAGAGATCCGGTGACCAAATTTTGATCCGCTAGTTTGATCTGGTACGGAGGTTGGTCCGCTGGAATTGTTGATCCGCTGGCAGAAAACATATCTCCACTAAAACTGACGTAACTTGCAAACCGTTTGGAGTTACGGAACCCAATACCAGCCAAAACGTTCGTCTCTCCAAGATCTAAACGTTTGTTAAAGGAGTTTGATAACTTTCAGCATTGTGAAAAAGAGAGTATTGCAGATTTGATTTCTAGATTTTCTCATCTGATTAATGAACTCGATGTTGTAGGAGTCCAGAAGGAAAAAGATGACTTAAAAGAAAAATTTTTGGAAGCTTTACCGGAAACATGGGAGAATTTTGTTATGATGCTTGCTAATGATCCAAACTACTCAATTTGGACGTTCAATCAATTATTAAGCAAGTTACAAGCTCGAGATATGGAATTACTTGTGAAGAAATCAGCAACTCCATCAGTTCAGAATCCTGCAGTCTATTTTGGAGAGAATTCTGCTACTGTTCATGCTAAAGCTAAGTCAAATTCTATTTCAAGCAGTAATCCACCAGTAACAGCATTTCTTGCTGGAAAGTCAGATAATGTTAGTTATTCTTCACGCTGTAGTTTTACTATTCCTGATAAATCATCAAGCAAGTCAACTTCTAATCAAGCAACCGAAGATCTAGCTGTTTTGCTATCTGCTTTTATATCTTTTTCGTCTGGAGCTATATTTAATCAAATTGGTCAGTCTTTTTTGTATGGCGAGGATTTAAATCATCTGGATGACGATCAATTGAATAAACTCGATTTGGAATGGCAATTTGCTATGGTTGTGGAAAGAGGAAAGAGATTTATGAAGAAACATGGTAAGACATCTATTTTTCAAGGACAAACGCTTGGCTTGGATAGAAAAACGATTAAATGTTTTAAATGTGCCAAACATGGACATTTTGCTCGCGATTGTCCTACCAAGTCATCTGACAAGGATATTTCCAATAAAAATGGTCAAGATAAAGATGTTAAAGCTATGATATCTCAAACTGATGAAGATTATGATTGGTCTAAAGATTTTCCAGATGAATCTGCATTCGTAGTTCATTCTCAAGACAGTTATGCATTGATGGCAAATATTGAGGTTGAATCGAGTGGGTATACATCTGAGACCAGTAAATCTGACTCAAGTCATTCTGATTCCGAAATGAGTGGTTACGAATCCGTGTGTGAATTTTGTTCACAAAAGGATAGTCGGATTCAAGGTTTGATAAAGGAAATAGAATGTCAATCGGTTGAAATCAAAAGAAAGGATGAAGAATTGGAGAGTTTCATCAAGAAATGTCAGGAATTTTATGAAGTATGCAAAACAAATGCAGAGTTACTCAAAGAAAAGAGTGTGTTAGTGACAGAATTAGCAAATGTTCAGAAACAATTGTCAGAAAGTTGTATTCAGAATGATCAACAAAAGTTACAACTTCAACACGAGAATGATGAGTTCATGTGAAGAATTGTTAAGCTTACTTCTATCAATGAAAAGCTGGTCAAGGAGGTTGCAGAATATAAGTCTCAAGCTAAAGATGTTAGTGAAGATTTTGAACAGTTATTTCAAAAATCTGTCAAAAAGGTTGAAGTACTTCAGACATCGAATGATGAACTTCAGAAGGCATTGGATGAAGTTACTGCTGATAGAACTCAATATCAGATTGTTCAGTCTGAGTTGCAGGACACAATCACTTCTTTGAAGAAAGACAAAACTTTATTAACAAGGAATATTGAGATCTATAAGGAAAGAGTGGATAAAATTACCAAAGAAGTGCATGTTGCTCATGATGGTTTGAGAAGAGAAAAATCATTAGTTAACAACACAACTGAGAAATTGATACGTTCAGAGAAAGTTGTTGCAGAATCTCACAAGACCATAACTGATTTAAATGTTGAAATCCTGGATCTCAATCGTCAATTGCATAACTTGAAGAATTCTCATTCTTTTACAAGTTATTTGTGTCAAGACGACAACTTCAAGAAGGTATTTGGAGGTGATGATTTTAATCAAATTCCTCATCCAGTGATTCACACAGAGTCTGTTGTTGATTTAAGCACTCCAGTTGTAAAACAAGATTATTCTGAATTTGTATCTGAGAAACTGGAGGCGAAAAATTCAAAAATTTGCAACAAAAAGGTAACCTCTACAACATCTGATACACCTATGTTTGTTAAATTTGTTTCAAGTGAAGGTGGTGTGTTTGGCAAAGAAATGTCTGATGGCGAAAAAGTTGAGCAGAATGAAAAGAAGTTGAATGAAGCAGAAGTGGATGCTAAGTTGGTTGAAGAAAACAATTTGAAAGGCATTAAAGCTAAATTTACACAGTCTGCTAAATCTGGTTCTTCAGGGTCTACAATAGATGTATCTAAACTGCCTGGTTACAAACAATCTGGGTTGGGTAGTAAAGGCAAGAAGGTTCCAAAGCAGCAGAACATGCCAAAGAAGGTTAAGAAGGACAAGAAGGATACAAACTTGGAGCAAATATATCATCTAGCTCAAGTATTCATTTCAACAATGGAGAAAGGATTTGGAGGGAAGCAAAAGAAGAAAGTTTCATCTGCAAGTTCACCGAATGAAGCTTCTTCATCTGGTTCTAATGCTACACTTCAGAGTCCAACATCGAAATGGGTACATTCTAACCGATTTCAGGTTTTTGATGATAGGTCTGATGAGTCTGAATTAACTGATGACTATCATCCAGTTCAGGTCAAGTCTCAGCCTAAACGATCATATCGTTTATGTTATCAATGTCGCCGAAAGGGACATTTGGCACAAGACTGTCCTGTAACTGTCAAAAGGAATTTTTCTGGAAAAACTGCCAAAATAATTCATGAATCCGGCAGAATTTTTACTGCACAAACACCTTTCAAATTTCAATCTAAAAAGAAACAATTTTTCAAAAGTGATTCTAGTGTAGGTGGTTCATCTTTAAATGATGGTTCAGTAAAAACAGTTCCCACAAATATGCAGTGGCGACCTACAGTGGTCAGCAAGGCTGCAACTGATCTTGTGGAAGACACTGGTCGACCAGAAGTTGTGTGCTTCGGCTCATTTGAGTACTAATCTTTATAACTAGTGTGCAGGTATTCCTAGAAGACCCATTGGTGATTGCAAATTTGCTGATGGAGGAGTATTCTGCGTTCTTAACTTAAATTGAATGCTTCATATTTCTAAACTAAAAGTTTTTCTGAAAGCTTAAACTGAAAAGGTATGAGTATCGATTGGTCAATATTCTTTTTTTTACATTTCGTATGTAGTTTAGGGAGAGAAAATTGAAAAGCCAAAAATAGTGTTTTTGTGTTTTGGTACTCCCGTACACGCAGAGAAAGTCCGATGAGTTATACGAAACACCAAAGAAAATAAAGCAGAACGTCAAACGAACAACAATCAGGTCGGTCTTTCGACACGCAGAGAAAGTCCGATCGTTTGACAAAATAAAGAAAATCAAACAAGTTTAAATCTTTGCAAAATGAACACATGTATACACAGTGACTTCTCATTTTCTTTTTTTTTACATATCTTTTCTTGATATATCATGAGATATGCATCAAGATGTTGTCCACTTGGTCAAGCATTAGTATTTAATGTTTATCACATCTGAATACTTTCTGATTTAAATGCCAAGCCTACCAAGTACATCGAGCAATGATCTTATGGATTTTTCATCTAGTTTATCCATGAGTCAGACACGTAAGCCAATGTACCATCATTTCCCAATCATGTCGGATCAATTTCTCATTTTTCAATGTTTTTGTATTTTTCAATTTTTCGATGTTTTTGTATTTTTCATTTTTCGATGTTTTTGTATTTTTCAATGATCTTATGTTTTATTTTCTTATTTTGTTAAATCCGAGGCCTTATCTGCGTATCGAAAGATCGACCTTAAGGTAGACGATTTAACGTTCTTATTTCTTTTTGCATGGAACACAGTTGACTGAATCATGATTACAATCATTATGTGATTAAATCAAAAATGAAATCACAAAATGTGATATAAAAAAGCAAAAACATATCTGAGTATGTCTGATAGTGTGGGGTACACTGGTCAATGCAAATCTAATCAATACAATAGCATATCCAGATGTTATGAGTATGATTGTGCCTGAGTTTAAGATGGACAAATTATACCAGTAATCGACATGACTGGTGTGCTGAAGTAATTGAAATTGAAGTATAGTTCAGCATGTTATGTCCAATCTGATCCCAAGTTGTGATCTTTCTCGCAAAATACAAAAATAGTGTGTGATTCAGTATTTCACTTCTGTATTGCATTTCTGTTTCATATATGAAAATCCAAAAGATTTTAGGTGTGTTTTAGTATAAAGTTTCAAAAAGCTCAAAAGATTTTGTTTCTTATTTGTTTTCGACCGATCGATACAATGATACAAAATTCAAATTTCAAAACTACATCTTGGATTCTCAAAGAGAAGTTTTGCGCCAAGATTAAATTAATTTTCAAAAGAAAAAGAAAGCCGCGTTTCTGTCTTCTGAAATTGTAGGTTTCTATGTGAAAAGTCTCAAGCATGGTGAAAGGGGGAGTATGTTATATCTTTCATAAGTGGATCTTCTAGTTCAAAGATTTTTCAAGATTGATCCAGCCATGCGAGCTCTAATTCTGACAAGATTTCAAGTTGAAGATCAGATGCAGAAATGCTGAAAATTGAAGACTGAAGTTTTGTTAGAAAGATAGATAGTTAGATACACTACACGTTAAGGGGGAGTCTGTAGAAGCATATTCCTATGCTAGCGTGTGTCTCGTGTATTGTATCTAATCTAGAGCATCTATGTGAGTAATATAGTCACTGGCCGTATCATATGCACCGCCGGACCAGATGGTCCGGGCGGATCAGATGGTCTGCAGGTGGTACGCTGGCCTGTTACTTAGTGACTATAAATAGCTTGTTAGAGAGAGTGTTTAGTAGTTCTTTCAGTTCTCTATCTCTTAACTGTGTGTAGCAAAAGGTGTAATCTCTTTCTAGCTTGTAACCTCTAAGTGATTCAATAAAGCAAAGCTTTATTTACCTTCTCGTTGCTATTCGATTACCAAATCATGCTGTAGTAAGATCATCTCGTGGTTCTACAATTTTTCCGGTTGAGTCGCTTCCGGTTGAACTTCAGCCGGAGATTCTGTACTTAGGTTTTTCAGTACAGAGCTGATGATTTCAGGTTCATCCTCTCCTTCTTTTTCACCTTCAACTACTTCAGTCTGGATGACTGAAGTTTCACCGATCACATCTTCATGAACCATATCTGTTAGAGCATATTCCTATGCTATGAATGTCTCGTGTATTGTATCTATGTGAGTGTGTCTAAGTGATAGTTGTAGTGACTATTTGGTTATGGGCGTACCACATGGTCCGCCGGACCATGTGGTCCGGCGTATCAGTTTGATACGCTAGGTAATTAGTCACTTACTATAAATAGGGTGTGTTAGAATGTGCATGGTAACGAGCTGAACACTTCTGTCATTCTACACCTTTCTGTGTGTGTGTTCTAGAGAGAGAAACCAGAGAGTATTCATTGTAATCTCAAGTGATTCAATACGAATTCTCTTATTTACATCTCGTGTCCATTACTTTGATCAAAGCATGCAGTAGTAAGATCGTATCGTGTTTCTACAAGTGGTATCAGAGCATTTGGTTGCTCTACTGCTGTGTTTTTGATCAATTTTCGGAGTTTTAGAGAGAGAAAGCTTGGGTTTGGTAAGTTTTTCTTCAATTTCTTCCAATTCTGAGTGATTCCGAGGATAAAAATGAATTCTGTATGCTCGTGGAGTGTTTTCGCATCATATTGATCTAGTTTTCAGCTTCAATTGTCAAAAATTGTGAAAATCAGTCGATTTTTACGTTTTCTGCGACTGGTCCGCCCGAAAAACAGTCTGGTCCGCCGTTTGATCCGCTAGGCAAGCTTCATCAGTCTGATCCGCAGCAGTTACAGCGTATCAGTGTGACCCGCTGAAAATTCTGGTCCGCCGTACCAGTTTTGATCCGCCGTATCAAAATCTGATACGCCGAAGATATCTGGTCCGCTGGAACATATTTGGTCCGTTGAGAGTATTCTGATCCGGTGAACAATTTTTGATCCGCTAGTTGATCTGATACGGAGTTTGGTCCGCTGGAATTGTTGATCCGCTGGCAGAAAACATATCTTTACTAAAACTGACGTAACTTGCAAACCGTAAAGAGTTACGGGAGCTAATACCAGCCAAAACGTTCGTCTTTCCGAGATCTAGGACTTGTACCGGCCTACGGCCAGTACCGAGCAGTTTTGACCCCCAAAATCCGCTTGGAAGACCTTCGTTTTTGAGATCGAAGTTTTGAAGTATCATTTTACGTTGAAAAATGTCCGATTTTCAAGCGTTTGCGGCTATGCAAAGCACGGTACAAGCTATGCTCAATTTTGATAATGAAATAGGAACAAGTCAGAAAGTTCCCAAGTTGTTAAAATTGGAAGATTATCAAAATTGGAAGCAACGTTTCTCTGCATACATCAGCACAAATGATATTGATTTGTGGATTCCGATTCGAACGCTGTATGTGCGTCCAACTGACAATGGAGAATATAAAGAGATTCAAGATTTTGATAAGGATGAAAGAAGAAGTTATGAACTTGAACAAAAAGTTTATGGTTATCTTACCATGGCTTTACCTACTGAGTTGTTACATCAATTCAGTACTTGCAAGAAGGCTAAACAGTTATGGGATGCTTTATCTGCTCGATGTGAAGGCAATGATCAGTATAAGAAGAGTCGAAGGAAAGTGTTGAACAAAGAATTTGAAAATTTTCAACAATACGACAAAGAAAATATTTCTGCTCTTGTTTCAAGATTTTCACATCTAATTAGTGAGATGAAAGTAGTCAAGATTGAAAAGACCGAGGAAGAATTGAAAGAGAAATTGATGGAAGCATTACCAGAGAAATGGGAAAATTATGTGTTGTTGCTTACCCATGACAAAGATTATTCCACATTATCATTTCATGATTTGACTGGAAAGCTTCATGCTCGAGAAATGGAAATGATGAATTCAAACAAGTCCACTGCTCAATTACAAAATCCTGAGTTATATCATGGACAAAATTCTGCAAGTATCAATGCAAAATCTAAATCATCTGGTTATGATACATCAAATCCACCTCAAACAGCATTTGTTGCTGATCATGGATCAGGAAAGTATGAAAGTTCATCAAGGAGGTGCAGTTTCACTACTCCTGATAGATCATCTGCTAGTTCGATTAATGGGAAGTCAGCTGAAGATTTAGTTGCGTTGTTATCTGGATTCATATCATCTTCTTCTGGCGATATATTTAGTCAAATTGGTAACTCTTGTCTGTTTAGAGAGGATTTAGATCATATGGATGAAGATCAGTTGAACAAATTAGATTTGGAGTGGCAGTTTGCTATGTTAACTGAAAGGGGTAGAAGGTTTATTAAGAAGCATGGAACGACATCTATTTTTCAAGGAGACAAACTGGGTTTGAATAAATCACAGATCAAATGTTTCAAATGTTCCAAATATGGGCATTTTGCTCGTGAGTGTCCTGCAAAAGAAAAGGTGGTTCAGACAGCTGATAAAACTGCTTCACCTCAAATTGCTTTGACTGCTATTTCTTCTGCATCAAAAGAACAAACATCTAATGAAGGTTATGATTGGGCTGCTGATTTTCCTGATGAGTCTTGTTTTGTTGCTCAGATTGTTCACAGTGATGACGAAGAAGAGATAACAGATTCTGATTCAGATGTTAGTAGTTCTGGAAATAGTGGTTATGAATCTGTCTGTGAGTTTTGTTCTCAAAAAGATAAGATGATTTATGGTTTAGTTAAGGAAAAAGAAGATTTGGTTGCTGATAGAGAAAAGTTGGAAGGGATGATCGAAGAGTTAGAATCTCAAAAAGAAAAGGTTTCAGTTTTTCAGACAGACTTAATTGAAAAAGAGTTGCAGTTTCAAGGTGTTGAGCAGGAATTTGAAAAGAAATTTACAAAGTTGTCTGAAGAAAAGGATGAATTAGTCAAAGAAGTACAGAAATGGAAAGATGAAGCTGAGGATACAGCAAAAGATTTTCAAAATCTTTTTGATAAATCAAAGTCCAGACTTGATACTCTTACTCAACTTTCTGGTGATCAAGCTACTAAGATTCAATCTTATCAGACTGATATGGAAAAGTTACTTGATGAGAAGAGGGAGTTGGTTAGAGTGAACAAGTTGCAAAATGCAAATTTGGATATTCAGAAAAGAAATGAAGATAAACTCGAGAAGGAATTGGTGGCCGGATTGGATGAGTTAAGATTGCAAAAGTATGAAACTAACAAAGTGGCAAAGAAGCTCATTGCAACAGAAAAAGAGTTGGCTGAAGCTCATCAAAGAATTTCTGAATTAAAGATTGAAGTCATTGATTCAAAACGTCTTTTGAACAATGTTACTAACTCACAATCTTTTACAAGTTTTTTGGCCAAAGATGAAAATTTTGAGAAGATGTTTAACAAGACTGTCTCGCCACCAGGAAGTTTCAAAGAAGGAGTTCATGATTTGAAAGACAAGGTTGAAACTGGTGTATTCTGAATTTGTTAGTTCTAAATCGGTTGAAGGAAAGAAAGAGGAAAAAGGTAAGAGTATTGAACATTCTGAAGCTCAAAAGGATGTGTCTGGTTCTTCGTCTACAGACAAAGAGAAATCAGCAAGTTCAAACACTGACTTTGATGAAACAATTATTAATGCTCCAAAAGATCTCAAGAAAGTTAAAGCTGAATTTTCTCGTCTTGCAAAGAATGGGCATAAATCATCTGATTCAGAAGAGAAAGTTTCTGGAAAATATACAGGTTTGGGATTTCAAAAGACACAGGTTAATGTGAATGTTTCAAAGGTTCAACAGCAACAGCATTTGAAGAAAGTTAATCTGCAGCAAGTAAAGAAAGAAGTTTTTAAAGCTGACAAAGTTCAACCCGAGAGGTTCTACAAACTCAAGGGTTCGGAACAAATATTTTCTGATAAAGAATTCCCGCTACATTGCGTAGATGCTCGGAAAGTTGCTGAAGTTTTTGTGAAGAATGTTGATTCAAAGACCAAGAAGCAACAAGGTGCTAAATATTCTTCTGGAGGATCCAATTCTACTCCAAAGAGCCCGACATCCAAATGGGTTCATGATCATCGTTTTCAGGTATTTGATAATTTTTATGATCATTTTGGAGATGAATATGTTGGTGAAGCTTTGCAGATTCCCAAAAGGCAAACTGTAAACAATCGCTTGTGTTATAGTTGCCGACAAAAAGGGCATATGGCACAAGACTGTCCGGTTTCTGCTGCTTCTAGTTCAAGGAAAGGAAAGGTTCCATTTGTTGGTAAAGCTGCCAAACAACGATTTATTGATGAAAATGGCAGAGTATTTGATGAATACCCACAACCTACATTTTTCAAAACTCAAGGAAGATTTATTCCTCGTTTTCAAAATGTTCCATATGTAGGTTGTTCGTCACAATCAACTGTGACAGGTTCCTCAGATACTGATTTACCAAAACAACAAATCTGGAAACCTAAGGTGGTTTCAAAAGGAAATCAAGATACTGGTCGACCAGAAGCTATTCGCTTCGGGTCATTTATAAACTGATGTGTTTGACCGGTGTGCAGGTACTTCTAGAAGACCTATCGGTGATTGAAAAGTTGCTAATGGAGAAGTATTCTGCTGATTTAACTTAAATTACATGTGATATCAAATTTCAAAACTGAAATTTTTCTGAAAGCTAAACTTGAACGGTATCCATGTCGAAAGGTCAATTTTCTTTCTTTTACATTTCGTATGTAGTTTAGGGGGAGAAAATTGAAAACCAAAAATGGCGTCTTTGTTTTTGTTGGTATTAAAATGAAAATCCAAAAATAGAGTTTTCATTTTAAGGGGGAGAAAAACAGAAAATACAAAAACATTGAAAAAATAGAAAAATACAAAAACAGTGAAAAATGAGAAATTGTATCCAACATGATTGGGAAATGATGGTACATTGGCTTACGTGTCTGACTCATGGATAAACTAGATGAAAAAGCCATAAGATCATTGTTTGATGTGCTTGGTAGGCTCGGCATTAAATCAGAAAGTATTCAGATGTGATAAACACATTAAATACTAATGCTTGACCAAGTGGACAACATCTTGATGCATGTCTCATGATATCAAGAAAAGATATGTGAAAAAGAAAATGAGAAGTCACTGTGTATACATGTGTTCATTTTGCAAAAATTTAAACTTGTTTGATTTTCTTTATTTTGTCAAACGATCGGACTTTCTTTGCGTATCGAAAGATCGACCTGATTGTTGTTCGTTTGACGTTCTGCTTTATTTTCTTTGGTGTTTCGTATAACTCATCGGACTTTCTCTGCGTGTACGGGAGTACCGACCTGATTGTTGTTGGGTTATACAATTTCAAATTGTTTTATTTTCTTATTTTGTTAAATCCGAGGCCTTATCTGCGTATCGAAAGATCGACCTTAAGGTAGACGATTTAACGTTCTTACTTCTTTTTGCATGGAACACAGTTGACTGTATCATGAATACAATCATTATGTGATTAAATCACAAATGAAATCACAAAGTGTGATATAAAAAGAAAAAAAAAACATATATGAGTATGTCTGATAGTGTGGGGTACACTGGTCAAAGCAAACTAAATCAATCAATAACATATCCAGATGTTATGAGTATGATTGTGCCTGAGTTTAAAATGGACAAATTATACCAGTAATCGGCATGACTTGTGTGCTGAAGTAATTGAAATTGAAGTGTAGTTCAGCATGATATGACCAATATGATCCCAAGTTGTGATCTTTCTTGCAAAAGACAAAAATAGTGTCTGATTCAGTATTGCATTTATGTTTCATATCTGAAAAGACCAAAAAGATTTTTGGTGTGTTTTGATATAAAGTTTCAAAAAGCCAAAAATATTTTATTTCTTATTTGTTTTCGGCCAATCGACATGTGATACAAAAACAAATTTCAAATCTATATCTTGGATTCTCGAAGAGAAGTTTTGCGCCAAGATTAAATTAATTTTCAAAAGAAAAGGAAACCGCATTTCTGTCTTCTGAAATTGCAGGTTTGTGTGTCAAGACTCAAGCATGGTGAGAGGGGGAGTATGAAGTATCTTTCACAAGTGGATCTTGAAGTGCAAAGATGATTCAAGAGTGATCCAGCCATGCAAGTTCTATTTCTGACAAGATTTCAAGTCAAAGATCGGATGCAGCCATGTTGAAGATTGAAGACTGAAGTCTAGTTAGAATATAGCTACACTACACGTTAAGGGGGAGTTTATCAGCAATAGGTTCAGTGGCAATGATAGTTGTGATTTCATCTACTTTAGACTTGGCAAATGCCTCCTCTTGTGGGATAATCACATTGGTCAAGAGGTGTTTGACCTACAGAATGCTCTCTGGCTGAGCAACTGCAACTAACATTGCTGCTTCAATCATTCCCAACAGGCTTGGATCCTGTGGAAAGACCTTCATGAGAGAGCTCATCTTCACCTTGGTTAACCCATCAGGAACTGAAAAGGGATCAACCTTGGCTAACCTAAAGGCTGTTTGCCTTGCCTCTTCAGGAAGTGGCACTGATTGATCGTATTCTTCATCTTCATCAGTTGTGCTTGCAGCAGCAGCAATATCAGGTGTTGGAGAATTAGCCTTCTCCCCCTTTTTGATAGCATCAGCTTCTACAGCCTGACCTCCAAAAGGAAATGGGTTCAAAGTACTAATCTCAGCAGTATGCTGTGTAACCGGTTCAAACCTTGGTGCAAGGGAAGTTTCCGGTTGACCAATTGGGGCATCAACAGGAACTTCTTGAGCTTAAGCAGCAGCAGGATTGGTCTTTACAAGGCTGGCAACAGTCGAATTGAGACTGGTTACCTGAGCCTGTAGAGTTTTGTATAATGTCGTCAATTCAGTAAGTGTTAAACTATCCTTAACTGGATTTGCACCAGTATCATAGGAAAAAGATGGACCATCAGCCCTATGCTGATCAAGTCCACCACCCTGGTGTTCTTGGCTCCTGGGATTCCCCTCAACTACAGTTTTCCCTTTCGGATCCACTTGGGAACCATCCGGTTGAACTATAGTATGGGTTACCATGGATTGGGTCTTGTGAATGTTACTACCACCATCAAAGTTCATTGAGAAGCTTTGAGTGGCAGCAGCCCTTTCCACATGAATCTCATATATACTCCTGAGATTCAACTCCTGGGGTGAATGGAGGTTAGATGTAGTAGTGTGAGTGTCACTCAGAATGTTCCCATGTAATGTGGTGGTTGGGTTAATAACACCATCATTTGTGACATCTCTTTCTACATCATCATTCACAGGTGAGAATTGGGAAGTGTAGGGTGAGAAAGTGGATGGGGATTGTACATCCATATGAAGTGACTCCCCCTCAGAAGAAGGTTCATCAACAAGTTTGAATCCCAATATGGCTGACCCAATTGGCTTTGTGCCAAGGGTTGGTTCAGGGCTGGAGGCAGTGGTTTGCAAGAGAGGAGTAGGCTCTTGCACAACCTTTTTAAGCCTTTTAAGCTTAGTAGGCTTTGGGGAAGGGGGAATGGTAGGAATTGAAGTTGATTGTGGTTCTGAATCGCTTCTCCTTTTTCTTTTGAAAGTCAGGATTGGAATATCAGAAGGAGAAGATGGTTGATCAGTGGGGGGTTCAACTACTGTGGCTGATACAGTGTTGTCCACTGGAGCAGGTTGCTCTTCAGAAGCATGTGTTTCCGGTTGAGAACTAGGTTCTCCTTGTTCAACCGGAATCACCCTTTGGATTGGCATGGGATGGTCAGTATCCCTCCCAAGGAATGGCTTCTTGTTGGTGGTTAATTTGGAAAAGGTGTTTTCAGATAAAAATCTTGGAACCAGCAGGTTTCCATCCAAATTAATTTTGGGGTATTTTTCTTGCAAAATGTATGTTATAAATCTAGGGTATATGTAAAAAGCAAATTTCTTTGCATTACCCTTTAAAGCAGTGAATATTACAGCAGAAAAATTGTATACCTCCCCTTTCACCACAGCATAGAAGGCAGATGCTTGCTCTGCAGCCATTTCATCAAAACCAGATTTCTTTGGCGTTAGGCACACCATGATGGTATGAGCCAGAAATCTCCATTTGTAGGGTATTTGACCCTTGTGAACAGTGGCAGTTCCTTCAGTAGCACCACCATAGCCAATTTCCTTAAGTAAGGTCATGTATTGCTTGGTGGTCTTGCGAACATATCCTTTCATGTCATCTAACTTCAGTAATTCCCTAATCAGTGATTCAGTGATCAGAACAGTTTCCCCTTGTACTGTTGACTTCAACGTGTCTTCCTCCACATCATCTACATCCTTCTCGAGCAGTTGGATGTTCTTCCAGTATTCCGAGAGAATTTCCTCATACAGTGGAACCGCAACAGTGAGTGCGTGATTCAGATATGAGTTCTTGAGGAAATTAATCATCTCGGTGAAGATGTTAGCGTGTGTAGAGTTCGCTGGAGTCTCAAGAAACGCCACAAGGTTGTGTTCAAGCGGAAAAGAATCATGCTTCACTGGTTGTTTCCCCTTTGCTTTGGACTTTGGTGCCATTGTTGATTGATTGTGTGAGAGAAATTTGGGAGTAGAAAGAAAGAGTTCTGAAAAAATTTTAGGTTTTCGGAAATTGGAACTGTTTCTTGCTTGTGGGATTATGAGGAGTTTTGAAGGGGTTGTGGGTATGTAACTGGTGGATTTAAAGGTGAGTGACAGTTATCAGCGATTGGGATAAAGTGTGCTGAGTCACAGGAGAGAGAATAAAAAGTGCAAGTGGGTCCGCAAAAAGTGTGCTTCAGGTGGTTGTACAATACAACTGCCTGTTGCGTGTCTTTTGAATTTAATTCAAACAGTTTTCTCGGACAATTAATTAAAACACTTTAAATGCAAAATCCGCTTGAAAATGTGTGCCTCAACCAGTGAATTAAATGATTCATTGAAGATAAGATTTTTCCGGTTGAGATTCAAGCGGAGAGTTTTCTCTCCTCACAACAAAATTTCTTTCCGTTTGAGAGTTGAACCGGACAGATTTTCCGGTTGAAAATTTTTCCGGTTGAGGTTGTCAACAGGAAATAAAATTTCCGTTTGAAAATATTTTCATTTTAATCTGAACTTTCAAATAAAGAATTGTTGTTCCTTTTACCAGTTTCAGAGAGTAGGATGGTGTGATCAAAAATTGAGTTTCCGGTTAAAACTAACTTTCCGGTTGAGATTCAGCCGGATGGGTTGAACTGGAAAGTTGAACCGGAAGACAGAAAAACACTTGATTTTGAAAATCACATGTATCAGTTATCATAGTTTAACAGTATGACCTGACTATGATTGAAAAAGGTGTCTAACTGATACAGGAGCTTTTCTTCTTCTTTTTCTTTTTGTATCAAGAGACAGGCTCTTTGACACAAAATGGTCTCTTTTTATTAAATTTGTGAAAACAGTTTAATCAGTCAAAGTTCATCATACCAATGGCACTAATGAGATAGAAAAATCTAGCTTCATCAAATGCTTTGGTAAACAAGTCAGCCAATTGTTGATCTGTATGAACTTTAACCATTCTAATTAAATGTTTCTCAGCACAATCTCTAATAAAATGGTACCTGATATCAATGTGTTTTGCTTTTGAGTGTTGAACAGGGTTGTTTGTGATTGATATAGCACTGTTGTTGTCTGCAAGGATAGGAGTCTCCATGAACTCGATGCCATAATCCAACATTTGATTCTGGTTCCATAAGACTTGACCACAGCAGCTTGATGCAGCAATGTATCCAGCCTCAGCAGTAGAAGTAGACACGCAGGTTTGCTTCTTGCATTGCCAACACACAAGTCTTTCTCCCAAAAATTGACATCCTCCTGAACTAGACTTCTTATCCAAGTTGCAACCAGCATAATCACTATTAGTGTAAGCTTTGAAGGAGAAATCTGAATTCTTTGGATACCACAACCCAAGCTTTGGTTGTCCTTTAAGGTATCTAAAGATTCTCTTCACAGCTAACATGTGTGATTCCTTTGGTTGACACTGGTATCTAGCACATAAACAGACACTAAAC
Source organism: Deinandra increscens subsp. villosa (assembly GCA_039602395.1). NCBI lineage: Eukaryota > Viridiplantae > Streptophyta > Magnoliopsida > Asterales > Asteraceae > Deinandra > Deinandra increscens. Next base: position 31,399 of record JBCNJP010005949.1, read on the forward strand.
ATGATGTCAGGTCTGCTGGTTGTGAGATGGAGCAGTGATCCAATCATTACCGTACCACATGCTACGACATCGAACAATTTCGTTCTTGAAAACAAAAATTGATTGCCACGTTTTCTTCGTGTAAATTAGTATCCATACGGTTTGAGAGAAGGATGAAGATAGGAATGTCAATCTGCCTCAAGCAAGTGGGAGCATCGCCATAGATCCTTACCGGAATAACGATCAAGTGCCAATCTAAAGATCATTTAAATTTACTGGATAAAAATTTTAAATGACACCTCAATTGATTATAAGTTTCAAGATTAAATTAAGTATTGATCATAATATGACTGAGCAACCATTAACACGATCAGTCTCTTGAAATGATTCGAATCATACTAAATATGATACGAAAAGGAAATTCGATACTTTGATATTGCATAAAATGTTGCCGTAAAGTGTTACGCCATAATCATAGATGGAAAATTACATCATCACTACTAGACACTGATGAAAGGGATTATATGTTCATTAACAAGAGTATCAAATATACTCGTTGAACATTAATAGCCACCTTAATTGAATCTGAACTGAGAATGCCATAAAACATTCAAAGGGTTAATTCGACTCTGTAAATAGTCGGTTAATGTGCTCAAGTGATAACACAGTCTTACATGAGCTTACCAAGGGCACTTCATTATCACAAGTTCGATTCACTTAAGAAGACTCATTGTTCAAGACAAACACTGAATCTTAAGAAACAACTACATTAGGCAATCCTAAAAAAAACACGAGCATATGATAGTGATTCATAATTTCAATGATCGGGTTGGATCAGCGAAATTACACTACTGCGTAGTTCGTGAATTCTGCATCGCATCGATATTCGATTTTAGTGTTGGATGTCGAACACTATCGTTTGCACCATATCATTCGACCTCCTCTAAGATGTTAAACGAGAGTCTGAATTCTGCGTAACGCGTTCGAATTTTATACGTTTTATTATCCATGAGTATTTTGTTAATATTCTAAAGGTCCGTAGTCGATCAGACATTGCGGGAGCAACGCCTGAAGCCAGACTATTCTGACTCTGGACTCAAGGTGTTGACTTCCAGACTCACAAGGCCTCATTAGAGAATGACGTCAGGACGTAACCCGCATCAGAGTGTCTTCGTGGATTTAATTATAAGAAAATTCTGATTGATGGTATACTCAACGGTATCCTTCGACCTGAGATACATGAGCGACCTCCCGTCTCCCAAAGAACATTCTTTGAATGTAGCTTAACGCTGTCACGTAACTGCCAGCCATAACGGTTACTTTTGGGAATGTATCTAAAGTTTAGTGGGAGCTGTATGTAGTCAAAATCGGATTCTGTGCTCTTGCATTAATAATGCGACAGTTTGACATCGTGGGCCCTCTCGTTAGTTCAAAGTGTTAAGTGTAAGGCCTTACCCAAACTTACTGTGTGTTTGATTGGACCACTTCGAACAGAAAAACGAGAAATATAATGATCGAACACGGAAGAGAATGAATAAATCCATGTCTCTGGTTCGATTGATGTCTCATACAGAAAGGATCTGATGACTTTACAAATACCATAAGTCTAAACTATATCACAAGTTTATTGATATGCCTTGGTTGTTTTGACTTGAAGTGTCATGACTGGTTGGGACAGCTACGTGGAGCTAGAGCACCTCTGACTGTTTCTTGATTTATAGTCGCGCTCAGTCCAAGTGGGAGACTATTGGATTTAGGTGTCCAGACCCGACTAAATCAAGTACCCGACCCGGTCAAGACCCGTAAGAGTTACACCGGAGGCAACGGGTTTTAAAGTCCGCTTACTTTTATAACCGGAAAATTCGCAGAAGAATTAATTATTTGTTTATTAAATGGTTTAATAGATAAATAATTAATTATCATTAATCATTAAGATTAATTAAGCGACAAAAGACGTTAAATATCATTTACGTCTTAAACGACGATTGACGAATTAGTATTTGACTAATATTCGTTAAGTCTCGGCAAGCGACAATAATTTAAGGGATTAAATGTTAATCTCACAAATTGAGTGGTTCGATTAAGGATTAAATAAAATCGAGAGACTAATCGGAAACTTAATCAGTTATAAATATAACTGATTAAGAGAGGCGAAACCCTAATCCTCCTAGAGAGAATTTTCGGCCCCCCTTTCTCCTCCCTCTCTCGAATCGGACACCGACGGCATCCACGCCGTCGCCGCCATTCCTTGTTCTCCAACAGTCCGTTCGTGAGAAATCTAATCCTACACCACCGCTGTGCCGCCTCCCGGAGTCCGCCACCGCCGCTTCCCCGTCGTTCCCGCCGCCGCTCGCCGATCGCTAAGCCGCCGCCGCGCGCCATCCTCCCTCGCCGCCGCTGTAGTCGCACCGCCGCCGCAGCCCCTCACCGAGCCACCGTAGCGAGTCGCGGCCACAGCCACCGCCACCGCCGCCCGTCGCACCTCGCCGCTGCCCCGCCGGCCGCCACCATTCTCGCCGTCGCCGGTCCTACCGCCGACATACCCCGTCGCGAACCACCACCGTGTGGTGTGTTCGCTCGTCGTCCGCAAACCCTAGTTCGTGCCCAATCCGACGTACAATATTTTCTCGGTGCCTGATTCACCGCGTGGTAAATCCGTATCCGCGAGGAAAGTCAGATTCGTCAGACGAATCATGCCCTGCGAAACCCTAGCGTCACCCGTTGACTTCCGGTGTCTCAAGCGTTTGTTTGAATCACCGCTCAGGTATATCTACACTTGTTATTAGTTTAGATTTAATCGTTTATATATTTATGATTGTGTCGCGTTTTGTTTAACGCGTTTTTTGGTGTTTGCGCGTTTGGTGATTGTCGAATCCTGTTGTTTTGGTTTATATTAATTAACTGGTTTTCGCGTTAGTAAATTAAAACGTTTTCGCTGCGTATTAAATTAAATGTTAATTTAATTATTTAAATTTAATTTACTCGGTAATTGATTAAATAATTATTTACCATAAATAATTATTTCCAAATAAATTAAAAAAAATTGCTATTACCGAGACCCGAATGCCACTGTCGTAACCCAACAGAACTGTCATACAGCAGCTAGGTTTCCTTGTTCACCACAAAACATGCATTTAACAATTTTGGTTTCAAATTTCCTGGGAGACTCATGTTTGGTCACTTGGTTGAAAGTGAGTTGACCAAACCTTTGAGTTTGACATCCCTTTGGTTGCTCAGGTTGCTTTCCTCCAACTTTTGAATCATTTGGTTCATAAATAGTTGGTGGGGGCACAACAATTGAAGGTTTCAAAATGTTTGATTGGTCAGCTGATGCAGAAGTGCTTACATCAGTAACTTCAGTTTTCTTTGACTCAACAGTGTTTTCAAAACTTGACTGTGATGAGGTGTCATCAACAATAAGACTAACTTTACAGTCTGTTTTCAAAGCTTCAGTTGGTTTGATTGCTGGTGAGTATTCAATTAGTGGTTCAACATTGTTGTAACCAACACCAGCCTTACCATACATCCCGCCCATCCATAACTTCTCAGCCTTTCTATTTGCAGTTTGAAATTTGTCACAAGTAAATAAAGCATCCTTTAACTTGATTTCAAGAACATCAACCTCATACTTAGCATCTTTGGTTTCATTTCTTGATTTCTCAAGTTTGGACAGCAAATCAGCAAGTTGTGTTTCAACTGAGTTGGTTTGTTTTAACTGTTCATATTCTTTGGTTAAATTTTCAATCTTTGAAATGTAAGATGACTCGGTTTTCATAAAACATTCCTTTAACTCATTTAGGTTTGAAACTTCATCAATCAAATCAGTGTTGTGATTTCTATACTTTGCCACTTATTCAATGCAAGCAGGGCTGCATAGGTTTTCTAAAACCTTTTCAAGAATAAAATTTACCAGATCTGAAGTGGAGTCTTATTTGGCCATCAAAGCATGATTTATTGGCTCAAACTCAGCAACAAAATCTTCCCATTCAACACATAAGGTTTGATTGGCAACAGTAGCAACCACATTCTGGTGGTTTTGACTTCCGGTTGGTTTTGGTGGGGTGGGTTGATGACCTGAGTTGTGACTAGAATTGTTGTTGTTAGAATTATTTCCACCATGATTCTTTATTTGGACATGACCCTAGTTCTGCCTTTCTCTTTTTGGCTGTGGGCATTCTCTTGCAAAATGACCAAGCTGGTGACAGTTGTAGCATTTCACCTTGCTCTTGTCTAGGCCTATGTGAGCACTCTTTGCTCCCTTGTAGGTTCTACCAGTTCTTTTGTAAAACCTTTGAGCCCTGACAGACACCATAGCAAGTTGGGTCAAAATATCCATTTCTTCCAAATCATCATCACCTATACACTCAAGATCTTCACGAATGGAGCCTTGGTATGAGTCAGTTGCTACATGAGAATTGTGATAGTTGTCAAACGTATTTGAAAAATTCTCTTGACACATTGGTGTCTCAGGGAAACTGACTATAGGTGACTAGTATGATGATGAGTTTGAAGATCTTTGATTGTGAAAATCGGTAGTTACTAGTGCAGTTGAAAACAGCTGAGTTGACTCAGAAGATGAGTTTTGTTTAAGGTTTAGTTCTATTTTATAAGCACTGAGTATGTCATGAAGTTCCCTAAGTCTAATCTTTTTTAAATTTTTACTTTCCCTGATGCTAACAGTGTAAACTGTCCACATAGAGGGAAAGGAACGTAGAAATTTTCTGTTTACATCTACTTGGTCTAGTTTTACATCTACCTTTTGCAGTTCATCAAGTAGGGAAACAAATCTTAAGTACTGGTTTGTCATTGATTCACCAGTTTTGAAAGTAAAGTTCTCATATTTCTGTTTTAAGACATCTTTCTTGTTTTCTCTTACTTCACTAGTTCCTTCATACATTTCACTTAAGGCATTCCACAGGTCAAAAGCAGTTTTGTATCCTTTAAACCCACTTAAAATGGAATTAGGAAGTGCAGCCTGTAGAGTCCAATATGCCTTATAGTCAAATTCGAGAGCAGCATAGTCAGAATCAACATATTTTTCTAAAGGTTTAGGTATTTTGACTTCTGCATCATCAGCAGATGAAACCATGGGTGAGTAAGGACCGTCAGTAAAATATTTCCAAATACGACGGTCTAAAATCCTAACAAACCCTTCCAACCTAAGTTTCTAGGAACCAAAGTCATCAGGAGTGAACATTGGTGGTTTGTTGGCACAGCCGTTTGAAGATCCTGAACTTAGATCACTCATTTTGAAAACTTTAGAAATAGAAAAACAACAAAGCTTGTAAAGTAGGCAAGTAGAGTATCGAATTTGAAGCACTGAAAGTCTTCAAAGTGAGAGCCAAGGCTCTGATACCACTTGTAGGATCGTTATTAGTTACGTTAAACTAAAACAAGAACCCTCTACTTGTAAATATAACCCTGCGGAATTAAAGTTATACTTCACTTTACTCTAGCAGATTTAGTTCTCTTGTATTAGGTAGTGTTTGATTTGCATAAGTATAGTAACAACGAAGTAAGAAATACTCGGCACTAATTGCATTAACTCAAAGTTACACTATTACAAGGTGATCAAGAACCGTGTGTAAAACTAAGAGCTAACTATGCTATATATAGTGCAAATGAGATCAATGACAGCTATTGATCTCAAACGATCTAATCTAAACCATTTAATACAAAGTCAAATATAAACTACCACTGCCAGTTCCGTTTGAAGTTTAGAATTCCGCTTCAACTTCAACTTCAGCCGGAACTTATAAACTGGCTTTCAGCCAGAAATCTTCTAAGCGTAATATTCCTTACATCTTGCTTTCTTTGGTGAAGTCCGCTTGCTATTTATAGGAAGTAGTAGCAAGTTGCAAGTGAATAATGTGGTTGAGGACGGTTCAATTTGGAATGTGTTAGAGTATATATTTCAATTTATCTACTTTTCAATTGTCTTTAACTAATTTTTCATTTAATACCAAGTTGGTATTTATCTTTACTTTTCTTTATACAAAGGAGGATTTGTTCTTCTCGTAAACTTTATCTACTGATAGTCCAGAACCCCTGCAAGACTCTTCTTTGAAGACTAGTAATGCTTCCCATCGGAAGCCTTCTACATAAATGAGTAATTCTATAGAATTTGGTCTGTACGGAATTCCGGAGTAGTTCTATATGAATACATAAATTTGTAAGTCGTACAGATTTTCATATCCTTTCTCTGTTAAGGATATTTCTTATCTTTTCTTCTAATACTTGACTGTTTTCTGTAACATTTACAATATGTTCTAACATACTCAACTATGATAATCTTCCAATTTGAGCAATTTAGGAACTTTCTGACTTGTTCCATTTTCATTATCATAGTTCATAAGAGCTTGCATCGTGGTTTTGCATTGCTGAAAATGCGATAATCAGACATTTTGAATTTGTATTATCGGTTTCGAAAACTTCAAATGCAAAAATGAAGGTCTTAGAAGTTGAATTTGGGTATCAAAACAGATGATCCTGGCCGTAAGGCAAGTAAAAGTGTAGATCTCTTTGAGATGAACGTTTAAGCTGGTATTAGCTACCGTAATTCCAAACAGAACTCAAGTTACACCCATTTTAGTAAAGCTCACTATTCTGACCAGCGAACCAAATAACTTCTAACGGACCGAAGTCTTTGACGAACCAAAAAGTCAATAGAAAACCTTCAGCGAACCAACTTAATCAGTGGATCAAAATAGTCAGTGAACCAGATATAATATCCGAACCCGCGATTTCAGCGAACCAAATCTTTGACCAACCAATGGTTCAGTGGGATAACTACCACGGACAAAGAATGGAGATTCAAGGAGCAAACCAAAAGCAATATTCAACCAGTGAACCGAACATGTTGAAGGTATACTGAGCGAACCATTAACATTTGACCAATGGACCAACAGATTTAAGCGACGAATCAACAGATTTTAGCGGCGAACCAACATAAAACTTTTTGACTTTGACGAATTTGGACGTTTGAGCTGTAATTTGCAGCAGAAACGAAGAATGTCACTCAAGGATCATTTAGAAACCAATTTTAAGAGCAGAAAAGTTGAAAATGTCAATTTTGACTCAAAAGCCCACTTTCTCTCTCTAAAAATCGAAAAAATGCACAGATTTTGATCAGTAAATGATACCAAAAAGCTCTGATACCACTTGTAAACGCGAGGAGAGATGGATAGTTTAATGAATTAGTGAATACGAGATTGATTAGCTGAACAAAGAAGCAAATAAGCTTGAATCTTATTGATATAAGCTTTGGTTCTTTACACACAAAAAACACACAGAGAATGTAAGAGTTCTAACCAAGTTATATACTACTGACCAGATCATCCTATTTATAGGTTCGACTCATCAGCGAACCATTGGTTCGTGGTACGGTTCGTTCAGCCCTCTATCTCACACATGGTCCTATTCTAGATATAACACACGAGACACACTGATGCGTACAGATTATGCTCTAACAGACTCCCGCTTAACGTGTGGTGTATTTATATCAAACATAACAGCATCATCTTGATCTTCGTGATGTATCTATTCTTCAAACTTCAAAAGCTTGATCTTTAACATTACTGCATTAGGTTTTCAACTTGAAATTCCTTGTAAATTGTAGATCTTACATTCTGGAGTAGGACTTTGTCAACTTATCCACTTGAAAGATTCTTCAATACTCCCCGTTTCTCCATGCTTGTGAGTAAAACACATAAACCTGCGATTTCAGAAGACAGAAACGCGGTTTTCTATTTTCATGCCAACATAAATTAATCTTGGCGCAAAACTTCTCTTTGAGAATCCAAGATATTTTGAAAATTTAGTATCTTGTGTCGATCGATCGAAAACAAATAAGAAACAAAAAATCTTTGTCTTTTAGAAAGTTTAGATCAAAACACACCTAAAATATTTTTGATTTTTCAAACTTATGCTAAAACACACCGGAAATCTTTTTGAATTTTTTGAAATGAAATATAAATGCAATACAGAATTACACTCTACTTTGGTTTGAGAAAGATCATATCTAGGACCATATTGGTCACAACGTACTGAACTACACTTCAATTTCAATTATTGCAGCACATAAGCTATGTCAATTACTAATATAATTTGTCCAACTATAAACTCAGGCATAATCATACCCATAAAATCTGGATATGTTAATGTATTGATTAATTTGCTATTAACCAGTGTACCCCACACAATCAGACATATTCAGATATGTTTTGTTTATTTTTCATGTGATTTTACTTGTGAATATCACAAAGTACATTGTATTCATGATAGCGTCATCTATTTTCCATGCAAAAAGAAATAAGAATGTTAAATCGTTTACCTTAAGGTCGAACTCTCGATACGTAGATAAGGCCTCAGATTTAACAAAATAAGAAAATAAAAACAAGTTGAAATTGTATACTTCAACAACAATCGGGTCGGTCTTGTGGACACGTAGAGAAAGTCCAATGAATTATACAAAACACCAAAGAAAATAAAACAGAACCTTAAATGAACAACTATTAGGTCGGTCTTGTGAACATGCAGAGATAGTCGATCATTCAAGAAAATAAAGAAATCAAAGAAGTTTAAATCTCTACAAAATGAACATATGTATACACAAGGACTTCTCATTTTTCTTTTCACATATATTTATCTTGATATCTTGAAATATGCATCAAGATGTTGTCCACTAGGTCAAGCATCAAATTTAATGTATATCACATTTGAATACTTTTTGATTTGCTGAGCCTACCTAGCAAATTAGATATTATGGCTTTTTCATTTACTCTATCCGTGAGTCGGAAACGTTAGCCAATGTACCATTATTTCCCAGTGATCAATTTCTCAATTTTGATCTTTTTTATTTATTATATCTTTTGCATTGCTCTTTTTCTCCCTTAAAAACGAAAAACTCAATTTTTGGACTTTTCATTTTATGAAATGCAACAGACTATTTTTGGTTTTTTTTTAGTTTTCTCCCCCAACCATATATAAAACTATCAGTTGTAAAACAAACTTGAAAGAAAAAAAAATTGATCGACCAACACTGACACTATTTAGTTTTAGATTTGAAAACACATTTTGATCAAAAATTTTGTTTTTAAAATTGTTTTTGAAAATGATTATAGCAGTGAAATGATAAATTATGCAGACTCTTCACTACCAGCAACCCACGCTTGATAGGTCTTCTTGAAGAGACTTGCAGACACCAGATAAGCCTACAACACATGCTCTGATACCACTTGTAAACACGAGGAGCGATGGATTGTTTACTGATCTAGTGCATTGAGATGAATTAGATGAAAACAAAGTGTAAATAAGCTTGAATCTTATTGATGTGAGCTTTGGTTCTATAAACACAGAAAAACACACAGAGAATATAAGAGTTCTGACCAAGTTGTGAACTACTGACCAAGTCAACCTATTTATAGGTTCGCTGGTCAGCGAACCATTGGTTCGTGAACCACGAACCATTGGTTCCTGAACCACGAACCATTGGTTCGTGTTACGGTTCGTTCAGCCCTCTATCTCACACATAGTCCCATTCTAGATACAACACACCAACACAACGTGTATACATATTATGATCTAACAGTTCCCATGTTGGTTCATGACGGCATATCGAGTGTAACGGTAGTCACACCAAGATGCCCTACAACTAAGTGGCATTAATACCACTACATTTGCTTACTAGCAGCATAGTTTCTCGGGGTTCGTACCAAAAAGGACGATCAAAAGGAGAGTATTGATACTAGATTTGAGGCTGAGAGGCAGTCTAGTTGTCTGCTAGTGAATAATCTTAAGAAAGGGTGTAATCAACAAGATATCAACATTGCCATTGACAGGTCCCCCAAATGTTACTATCATCGACCAAGTTGACCAAGACACAACTTTATTACTAGTAAACCACTATATATATATATATATATATATATATATATATATATATTGTAGTTTCTCTTTATATTTATTACTAACTCTTCATTTGAAGAATGGTCAGGTTAGATGTCAACAACAATGAAGTATTAAGAGTCCCCCTTTTCCTTTGTGTCCTTGAACGGTCCCGATTCAACTTACGACTACTATACTGCTCCACAAAGGGTGCACTTGCCTGTAAATGTGGTGAAATAGTAGTCGTTTAAGTCAATCATGTTTATAAATTTATAAGCTTAATGCCATAAAGGTGTCACTAAAACTGCTATAATACACCACAACGCACACCATGTACAACACACGGGTCTCCACCATATGGCACAAGCCTCTTATTGCAGCCCCATGGCTATTGAGGTGGCCTGGTTTCACTGACCATTACGCCCCATGGCTATTGAGGTGGCCTGGTTTCACTGACCATTACTCCAAACCTTGCCAAATTGCTAAAACTGAACATGCATGCATAGATCTATTATAGCTTTAGCAACGAAAGTTATACGCAAGCCCTCCAAGCCAAAATCCCTCTTGCTCAGTATCACCAACAACTGATTAGAATGATGGATGATGGATCCAATCTCAAAAAGGACCATCAAAGCATGATCAAGAGCTCTACTCACCTTATAGGATCGTTAATAGTTAGATTTAAACTAAAGCAAAGCCCTTTACTTGCAAATATAACCCTGCGGAATTAAAGTTATATTTCACTTTACTTAAGTGATATTTAGTTCTTGTGTATAATGTAAATGCTTGATTTGCAGAAAGATAGTAACAACAAAGTATCAAATACTCGGCACTATTTGCATTAACTCAAAGCTACACTATTACAAGTTGTTCAAGAACTGATGATGTTCGTGATGTTCAAGG